>JAEIIF010026806.1:0-13118 GCA_018874455.1 Drosophila trapezifrons
ATTCTTATTAAAAAAAAAAAATAAAAAATACTAAAAAAGAAAATCTATGGTATTAGGTACAAATAATAAAAACTTTCCTTTAAAAATTATTTCTAAACTAAGAAAGTATCTATATAATAAATTTTAAAACAAGCTAGCAGACATTATTCTTCGATTAAATCAATTATATATATTAAATACTTAAGAAAACATACCAAGCCCACTGTGAGCGGAAAAGAGACGCCAATGGCTGGGCGGTTGTGGGTGCAAGCGAGATGGACATCAGGTCGCGGCGCACATGAATTTAATTGAGTTGGACGATTCCGAACTGAAACCCAAACCGAAACTCAAACTCAATTATGCATGCACCCCCGGCTTTACTTTATCTATTGTTTTAATGCGACTCTTTATCTGCTTTAATTAGTTTTCCACTCGATTTTCAGATCTCCCCCATTGTGATGCAGAGAGCTGCTGCACAAGTGCTTCCCCTTCCCGTTTTTATTCGGTTGTTTTTTTTGTCGGATTTTGTGAGCTGGTTTCGAAAGAAATTTTCGGTTTGAAAATGATAATGTTATAGTTACGCCATTATACGTGGTCGTACACGGCCTGGAAATAACTTCCGTTTAGGTTAGACTTTTGTTTTAATTCGGGCAACGCATGCCCGCCCTCCTCCTCCCCTAACCGGAAGTCTTGTAATCACCTGCGGATCGGAAATACATATGGCGAGCACGAACGAAGTGCCAGGGAAGCTGGGAGGCAGAAAATTAACCACATGTTGATGGCTTTATAAGTTTGAGCTGTTTTTTTGAGGCTTTTCTACAGTAAGAAATACTGTATGTACAGGTTAAGATTTCAAACTAAGTACAGCTTTTCATACTGTACTTACAGTAAAATTAACCACGGTATTAGTAAATTACACTATATTGTGAGTAAAAGTAACTGTATCAACTGTAACTCTTACTTAATAGAATGTCGGTTTGTAAATTGATTACAGTTTTGAATACTGTAAGTATTGCTTTGCTAAAACTAAGAAATTAATTAAATACAATCGATAATGTATGTTACACATTTAATTTCGATACATCTATCGATAAAATCGATAGTTTTTAATGAAAGCATATTAGTAAATCGATATTTTGGTTGGTATTTTAAGCAGAATTATTGTTTCTAGAAGAATATATATATAAATAATAAAGTCTTTATTTAAAGAATATTGGTTCCAGTTAATTCTCAAACTTATTTTGCTAACAAGCAAAAGAAAACATATGTTCCATGTGTGTGTGTTTTTCTGAATGTGTGTGTAACCCTCCCCCCCTATCCGCCTTTCAAATCCCACATGAATTGCTGCTAAAATGCTTGAATTTCTCTGCTTTGCCAAGCACTTAGCCAGAAATTTTATTTTGAATGTTACTCTAATCTTCGATAAATCACAGCCAGTGCAAACACACACACACACACAGGAGGATAGTTGACTGGGCACTTCCGATCTGATTCCGATTCTCCCCTGCCCCCTAAACCCCGCCCAAGTCACATCAATTGAATTTTAATGGAAATCGACGAGGAATAAAAGAGACTAAAGCGCTGTAAAAGAAGAAAATCCAGCATGAAAAAAGCAACATTAAAGGAGCAGGACAAAAAAAAAAAGAAGGAATGTGTGTGTGTAAGCACTGTTGGAAAATAGAAAAATATAAAAATGGGAAAATGGGGGAAAATGGTACATGAAATTAAAATCAAAATGGCTATGAGAGCAAACGGTTCTTAAAATTGCAACGGCTCGTGAATTTGCACAAATTGAAGGTCCTTTGGGGGGTCAACACAGGACTGTGGTAAAGTTACAGAACATATGTAGGTTTTATGGCTTATATAATATTATAATTATATTAAGTTCTTAAAGACAAGCTGCTTATAAGAGTTAGTTTTAAATTTAATAAAACCTGACATGCTTTATATATGAAGTATTAATTTTACGAGTTAGTTTAGGCTTTGAAAACAAATATTTACCAGTTTTTTAAACAAGAAAATAATTTTGAACCCTTTACACCCAGTTTCTTAGAAGAATTTTCAACCAAAATAACTTCATTTTGCTGCTTTTGGAACAGTGTAACCTCCGAAATGCGTCTCCCCCCGCGCATCGTTCATTTGTCAACGATTTTTTCCAGCCGCTCAGCGGATACGTTCTGCTTCAATTCAGCCAAATGCTGTTACACACAGAGAGAGAGAGAGCGAGTCCTGGCCCCAGTCCCCCCTCGGAAAATAGTCTAGCCAATCGGCAAAATACCCCAGGACACATCCTCGCCCTCCTCGGAAGCCAGCCAGTGCCCAGCGTAACCAACAAGCTAAAATGGCCAGTTTTACAATTTCAAGTGTGCGCGCGGAGGACATTTTTCTACACAAATCCAGCTACGTTTTTCGGGGAAATTTCCCCGTTCCGGGGTAGGGGAGAGGTTTTTTCGTTGCTGGTGTGTGTTCTTTTTGCCGTTTTTAAATGGGCTTTTTATGCGCGGCAGATCAATAATATATATAAAAGATAGCGACGAGTCGGGGGAGGATGGGCTGGTGCGGGGCTGGAATGGGATGGGTCAGGAAGCGTGGACAGGATATGCGCGCCAGGCGGAAATGTGCACATTTATTTATCCTGTTTCGATTTCGCTTTGATTTCGTTTCGTTTTATTTTTTTTTTTTTTTTCCCCTCACCCCTGTCCTGCCTGATTGTCCTGGCGACGCTAAGCGAAATTTTCAAATGGTTTGGCCCATGGGGAATTCGAACTGGCATTGGGACGGGCCCTGGATGGATGGGCACACTGTTTAGTGGCTTGTGACCAGGACCGAGGACGAGGCGGAGGCAGAGTCCCTACCCCTTAGGCAGGACATATAGGCCGAGAGCTCGCAGTGTTCAGGCAGGCACAAAAAATGCTGTAAAATATTTGATACGAGATTTTTCACGGCTGGTAGTTTGCATGTTCAGCACCGTTACTGCCGGCGCCGGAGACGAACGCTCCGCCATTTGCATAAAGGAATGTCCTCGGAATATCCCGGGGTCCTCCCCGTGCGAGTGTGTGTGTGTGTGATCCTGTCACCTATTTCGCATTTAGGCAAAATGCAATTATGCGGCCGTAAAATACAATCAGAATCCGCAATGCCGGATGGCTAATTCGGTTTTTGAAAGGTAGAAGAGGCAGGTGGGAGTGCGAAGCCCGAATTTAAGGCTCCCTGATAAGCAAGGTCTCCCTTGTGGCTATAGTTGGAAAAATATTTAAGAAACAGCTTATTTAATTAAAGAAAAAGAAAAAGAATGTAAAAAGCATGCTTTCCTGGCATTAATTAGGAACAGGCACGTGCCCTACCTCCTTCCCCTCCACCATTCCACCAAAAGGCAATTGCACACATTTTGTAGCATCGACGACTTGTGGCTTCTGGCCTTAACTCTGGGACTCCTCCTCATCGTGGCAGCGGCAGCACCAGAAGGCCAGAACACGGCTTCCTGCCCTGCGGGACGATTAATGAAACGCGGAACGGGGAAATTAATGATCAATGCAAGAGTTATTAATGAAGTGGATACGGGGGGAATCTGCTCTCCTAGCCAGATCCTCGGCAGCTGCAGCTCCTCGACTGTGCTTATCGGAATCTTTTAGCCAAAAGTGGCTACTGTGCGTTCTTGGGCCTGGACATCGGGTGAACCGCCAACGCAGCTTTCGGAGGCACTGAAGCAGCCACCCTGAAGCCGCCATGGATCTATGATCAATCCGAATCAAAAGGCAATTAGTTGAACATTGGGAGGCATGAGGCATGAGGCATGTGCCATGAGGCAGGGCCGGCGAACGTCAAAGAGAACAAACCAAGCCAGGCCAAGGTAAGTGTGAGGCGAGAGACAAGACAATTAATATAGCGGCTAAAACTGGTCTATATAGATCGGGAGGTCTATGTATATATACGTAGAAATGAGGCTTGGAGTGGGTAATTTTTCTGGATTTTTAAGGAATCAGAATTACAACGAATTATAATCCCAAAGAAACCAAATACCTTAAACGACATTGCAAGCATCGCTTTATTGCCTCTTCTCTAAATTGCCAATAAAGTACAGTTGCGCATTAAACAACTGATACTGCCGATACTACCGATACCACCGATACTAGCGATACTACCGATACTACTACTGATACCTGCAGAAATCGATATGGAATATCTAACTTGCCCAACCGAGTCACTTAAGATCAATAGTCGCAGCCGCAACAGTTTGCAGTTCGCCCGATCATCGAACCTAACGCTCTCCGATTACCCGCCGCTGTTGCCGCCGCAAAATGTTATAAATTATTGTAAATTTGTTAATAGTAAATGTTTAAGCGCTTGATTACATAAAAGCAGAGAGAAAAAAGCAACAAATTCGCCACTCCCGCCAGACCGCAGAGAGGCTGGCAAAAGCTCCGATTGCGGACTAAAGTGTCTAATGAGCTGCGATCGATTTGCGAGATCATTATGATCATCATTAAAGCCGAGCGAGTCGAGGCGATCTGGAAGCCGCAGGAACAATTACAACAATGAGATTTGTTAGCCTACAATAAGTAGCCGGAGTGGCAGTCTTGCGGCCGAAACTACACTGGCAGAAAGTAAACTATACTCTTTATAGAAGAGAAATGCTTAAACAATATTATTTGTAATACATTTCTTTCTATTTAATAATATTTTAATGGTAATTATTTACCTTCTAAACCTTACTTCCTGCCCATGATTATCTTTGCTAAATTTATATTCAACTTAAAGGCATTTCAAGACCCTTTTGTGCTATTTTCCCGAGTGTATCTTATTTCGGTATCCACACCCGGACCCCCGAATGATTAATGCCCAGCAATCAGAGCCTTGACTACTGCGCAGCCGCCTCCAACTTGGCGGCTCGGATCCATCCGGGGCTCCTGCTCCTCCGTCCAGAGATGGCGGTGGAGATGGAGATCCATTACAAATGAAGCCAGTTGACTTGTTTTGTTTGGCGACTGATGAATGCAGATAAAGCAACTGGCAGAGGAATGCCTTTGAAGGCAGCGCTGTAGGACAAAATGCAACAATGAGGCCGAAAACCACTTGACGAGCGGCTGTTAATAAAACCGCTTCTGGCCAACTGAGGAGTATCTGGGCAACCGAGTATCTGAGCATTCGAGTATCTGAGCATCCGAGTATCTGAGCTTATGAGTTCAGCAGTACACGGATAAAAATAATTAAGAAATACCCGGTACTGAGAGCTTTGTGTGTTTAATTAAGGCGTGTGTATACTTTTACGTACTTTTTTCACCTCCCACGTCTGTTTAGGTTTCCTTATTAGTGGAAAATAATTTTAAAAAAACCCTGCCAGTCTAGGATACTTTTAAAAGGAAAAGAAAAAAAAATTACAGAACTCGCTCTTAACTCACCTGATGACCCACCGCTGAGGGACATAACGCCTTGAGTTATCAACCGATTGGCCATATTTATTAACGCAATTACTTAAGAATATCACCAAATATTCGCGCACAGTCTTAAGTTATATTGTTCCAGCAAACAAAATCTAAATGAAGGCACTCGGAAAATTTTCTTCCCTTTGACATATTTGACAGATCCCGTGTCGTGCTTTTTCCGATAACTTGCCGATACTTTTTACGAGATTTCTAGGGTGGCCACCCTGAACTAGAGCCCTGGTTTTTGAAGTTTCCACTATAACTTGTCAATGAAACAGGGTAGCTGGCGTTTTTTGTTTAGTTAACCTTATTAAAATATTACATTCAATGTTTAATATTAAAATCCCAAGTGGAAACTCTGGTTTCTTAATTAAAAGGCACTTTACTGAGTTTATTTTGTGAGTATTATATTTCTTTATTTTTTATTATTTCTTTTTGTGTATCTTGGAGGAGGAGGCAGCTATGTATATAGAAAACTATCTGGGCAGCCGGCTCGGGTGATTGATGGACTGAATGTGGCCGAGATGAGCAGCAAACTAAATTGAAATTAAATTAACGCATCTTCGGCGCAGTCGTGGAAATGCGATCAAAGTGTGAAATTAACATTTTGCGCTAATCAGGCGGGGCACGCGTTCTGGATCCACTGATCTGCGGTCCCAGCGGGTGATCCTCGGCGATCACACCTCTGGCCACCAGCTGAGGCCCGTCCTCCGCTCGGATCGGATGGGATCCCCTGGGCTGGGCTTAAGAGTGCTATTTGTGCGGCGGCTAGAACAAATCCGCCGCTTGATAGGCATCTGGCATCTGGTGTGTTCCAGGACCAGGACCAGGACCAGGTATTGTGAGTGTGTGTGGTATCTGGTATCTGTCATTCTCTTTTTTTTTCAAACTTCCCTTCCCGCTGCCCCTTTTGTTGTAATTTACATTTTAGTTTTTGGCGATATTATCGCTGCGATCGTATCTCCGGAAAAAAGAGCAGAGGAAACCCATTCCGTGTTAGGGTTGACTGGCATGTCCTTGCACATTTTGTGTCCCAGATCGACCCGCATTGAGCTGTGGTTTTTCCACAGCTCGAACTCGTTTAAGTAAGCCAATAAGAAAGTGATTGCCCCGACACTGGCATGTACTCAGTGCTCATTATCCATTGGCATTGTCTCCGTTATGTTCACACAATCAAATTCATTTAAGTGCTTAATTACGAGCCTCTCTGCCAGCCGCTCCACTAAGTAAATCTCGTTTGCAACGAGCTTCCAGCGACTCGCAACCAGCAACTTCAGCGGGCAACCTGCCACTTGCGACTGCCGCTAATTGTTGCACAAAGTTTCACCAAACAATCCGCGCTGGCAGCCCATCTCCAGCGCCATCATCTTGGCCGATTTCTCATACTATAAAATATGGCATATTGTGGCCAAGAGGTAGCTCTAGGGAGATGGTTTCTTATTCAATTTATTTATTGAAGTTTCTTTATATTTTAAGATTCATTTGAGTTGTATTCGGAAGGAATCTAGCACCACTTATTATAGATTTAAGGGAGATTGTCTTGCTAAATACTCTGCTTTTCTGTTTATATTTATTTTCTTATTATAAATACTTGTAGGTATAAACTGGGTACCCCATAGTCGGGGCGCTCATCTCCATCCACAAGGCAAACACAGCACATAGTAAATGCATTTTCTAGGCCTGAAACTCCTCGGCATCCCTCTTAATTATTGTGCTGGCTGTTTGCATTTTCAATTAGAGTGCCGAGGAGCAACCTTCTCTCCCATTCATAATTATTTTTTATCAGCTGAGATCTGCCACGATTAGACCTAGACTCCGTGGCGATGGGGAACGATGTCAGAGCAGATGGCAGATGGAGAAAAATGGAGGAAAGAAAGCTAGAGGAAGTTGGGATACCCTATGATAGCTATAGGATATATACATGAATCTAAAAAAATGTGATACCAAAAAGAGACAACTCCCCTGATGCTGCCTTCGGTTCGGGGTTCGGGTTCGGGTTCGGGGCTGGCAAACTTCTGTTCAAACTTATAATAACCGGCCAAGGGGTATAAATATAAATCGAGGGGGAATTTAATTCGAGATTGGCAATTGCCAATTGGCGATTCCCTCATCAATTTGTGCCATTTAATTCTCTCATAAATTCCTTATCGTATTCGGGTAATCGCCGTCTCGCAGGGGCCCAATGACAGAGCCTCCGAACATGTCCGGCCAATTTGGGTTTCGCTAAGTTTTCTCATAAAAATGTTGGAATATGGGGAAATTACAGTGCCGCTAAATCCAACTGTGCAGCGTTTGAATCGCTCTCCCAGCATATTATTCCATTTAATTTCGATTCCATTTCGAGTTCGAGTTCGGGTTCGGGTTCGGGTTCCACCATGATGGCCAGTTGCCGGTTGCCAGTTTCGTTTGATTGTTTGATTGATGGCAAAGGCATTTAATTTGCAACATTACAACCGATAATCAGTACAATGAAGAAATATTGCAGCGGTCCGTCCGCGATCTCCGTTTTCATCCCATCCCACTGCCATTCCATCCATCCATCCATCCAGCCAGCCAGCCAGCCATTCCGTCCATCGATTCATCCAAAATTGTTGCATTTGCAGCGTTGATGGCTGAAACGTGATTTCTATGTTTCCCATTCGCCGGCGATTGCCAGTTGGCCACGTTAGCAATGCCAGCGAGGTCCACATCTCCAGCATTGGCCACATTGGCTTCCAGCCTCAGCGATCTGGCTTATAGCAGGCTTAGCTCCTATAGGGGTTGTCACTGGGAGAGCCCGAGATTCGGCCACAACGAAGGTAGAATCGGCTACTCTGTGAGATCGAAGCCTAATTTAATAGATTTTTTAGCCATTTGTTACTTTAAGTTAACGAAAATATTTTTATTAAATGCTTAAAGTGTGTATTCTTACAGAAATACCATTTTAACTTCTTTTCTAAGAATATTATTATTTAATTTGTATAAATTTGATTACTTATAAGTACGAAAACTAGGGAATCTTGAATAAAATAAATATAAACTCAAGTCTATGTAGTTCTCTTTCATTAATAAATATAATTAAGCTTAGACTTAATATTTTTTAAAGAATACCAAATAAAATAAATATTTATTTATGCCATTTTGTAAATGAATAAACCTTAAATAAAGTCGTAACATCCCCTGTAAAATAATATAATTTTTGGTTTATTTTTTGTTGGTTTGTATTTTGTTTCTTTTGTCCTTTCCTTTTGCGACTCCTTATATTTCTCTAAATTGCAATTTGTGCAAATTATATGCCAGACAAAAGGCCACAAACGCTGCCAGGGGCACTGATACACACAAAGAAATAACTCTAGCCTTTTTAACTAAATAATATAGAGAGAAATCTTATTTAATTAAGGGTAAACTTGTTGGTAAAGTATTTTAAAGTTATACAAAATATTCTAAGTAATTTCCTTCTTGAATTATAAATCTTAAAAAATCCACACTGTTGTTGGCAGTAAATTCAAACCTCTATTATCGGTTGCAGAATTTAAATTAAATTATTTTAACCCCAACAATGCTCTCTGTGTACAGACAGCGGGGGCTGGATGGACGTGCAGCAGCCGAAGTGCATTTTATTTGACTCGAAAAACAATTGGCCCGTCGCTGAAAATTATAGACGGGCCGAAAAGGAAAATGTCTGCAAAACGTGGGCCAAACTGCCGGAGGTTCAACGATTTCCAGGCCAGGCCTGGCCAGACTATCGATCCGTTGATCGATCGACCATTATGCGATCCTCCGGCGAGGCGGGGCTTTTCCAGGGGCATGAGGCTGTTGTGGCCGGGACCCTGCTGCAGTTGGCAATCGGCAATTTGAGGCCAAAACGCTGGACGACCATAATACGATTGGTGCATTTACTTCTGGGCCCCGATCCCGAACCCTTGCCCCATTATGACAACTCTGCGATTGTTCGCGAGGCGGCGGCCATTTTGGAAATGCCACAGGGGCCGCAGCAGCTGGAAATGGGAATGGAAATGGAAATGGACAGGGACAGGGGCAGCGGAGGGGGGCCTCCAGGAAGCTGGGGAGAAAAGGGGGAACTACGGATATGGCTGGCCATAAAATTAACAATTTCCGCGCATTTACAAATAATAATACCAGGGAAGGGGGTACACAGAAAAAAAGGGGAGAGTCACAGAGCAGAGATGACTAAATGTTGGCTTTTATTGAGCAAAAGAACATACTTTCTGTGTGCTGAAAAAAACACACACAGAGTCTGGGGGTGCACACAAAGGGAGAAATGGAAAGGAAATCAATTCGTTTTCAAGCGAAATTGTATGCGAGTTTTGGCAAACAGTAGAGATTGCCTTGTAAGGAACGTTAGGAGACGGGGATGTTGGTCTTAAAAAGTCCTAAGAGCTTCCTAAAAATAATAATTAAGCTAAGAGTAAAATTAAATTTACGTTTGAAAGAGGAATTATTGATATTTAGACATTCTTTGTGAATAATATTTGGCAAAATGCCAATAAATACTCAATGATAAGGCTTAGCTTAACCCTGATTTGGTATTTCCAAACTATTATCGATTTTTCAGTCACTAGAATAAAGAAAGATTTGTAATTTAAGATAGGAACTGAAAACTAATTTCGAAAAAGTCTTAAAGGAAATGTTTTGATGATTCATCGGAATTAGAGGTGGAAAAAACCACGATACATATCGATCTTTTTAAATAAAATCAAGAATTTGAGGACTAAATTGTTAATTTCAAAAAGCAATTTTGGATAATGTTTCTAGGTTTCCTTAGCGTCAGAGTTGGAAGTTGCTTATCGATTTTTAATCGATTTTCGCTTGTTAAATCATCGATAACTTCGATTTCAACTCCTAAACCAGGCCTTACTGTACCCCCATTACATAGTTCCACCCATTGAATGTACAAACATACAAAATTCGATCAAGTGTGCCAGAAAAGAAAGAACTTTATTCAAAAATATCAATTTCCCGTCGTCGTCGTCGACGACATTTTGTGCCCCATAAAAAGAGAGCGAGACAGAGAAGGAGCGACGGCGGGCGAGCGAGAGGGAGAAGACCATAAATGTTTAGCTTTGAAACGACAGTAAATTGTATGTGAAAGAAGGCTAAAAGCCCCACAGAAGGAGCTGAGGGGGAGGTCTATAGGGTTGGCATTAGATAATGGCAAACACAGGGAGGGGGTGGGGGGTTCAAAGGCACAAGCAGACTTGGCCAAATGCCGGAAATGTGCGCAAAAACGAGATGGCACTCTCATTGTTGACGCGTGTGAAGGCGGCAGAAGGGGTGTCCTTCGGGAGGTGGTTGTTGGGTGGGTGGGTTGGTGTCTTTGCTTGGTTGGTTTGTTGGTTGTTAGCACTCCCCCCACCCCCATCCCCCCTAAGTTGTGCGTGCGTGAAACCCCGAAATCCTTCCTTTTTTTAGACCTCCCCTTCGCCCTTAGGAAAATAAATGCCATTTCTCGGTGGAAGCGAAATTTTGGCAGCCAGCATTTACATACACATTTGAGTGTGTGTCTTGAGAGTGTGAGTGTGTGTGAGTGTGCGTGGTGTGTGTGTCGCATGTGTGTGTGTTTGCACATAAGTGTTATTTTTCTGCGCTAGAAAATCGGAATAATAAACGTAAATGACGACAAAGACGTAAAAACAAACTGGCAAAGTCTGTCGCCCCTAACCTCACTCTCCGTCTCTAACTCTCATTCCCTCTCTTACTCTCATTCCCTCTCTTACTCTCTTTCCCTGCTCTCTCCTCCTCTCCCTCTCGCTTTCATAAAACTAAATCAGCGGCACTTTGTGCAATTTATATGTTAATATTATTTGGCTTTGTTGTCGAATTTTCGCCCGTAATTGCCAGGAAGTGGAAGACGAGCGAAGGACATACAAGGATATATAGGAAAACATACAGGCATATATGTACCTCGATGTATATATCTCTGGATTGCCAAGTTGATGAGCTATAAGATTTTGGATGCGACAAAGTTGCGACACCGCAAACTCACTTAGCTGCTTAATTCATTTAAAAACAGTCGAGGATGAAAGGATACAACGGGCTGTACACACACAAAAATATATATATAAGCACATACGGTTGAAGTCAGCTTTGAAGTCTTACAGAAAAGGTTTATTGATTAGAAAAAAAACCTTTTAGTTAAGGAAATATATCTCATTTATGATGTATATCAGTTTTTCCCACTAATTTCTAGTTTTATGTATTATTTCTCATATTTTATAGCATTTTTTATTGTTTATTGAATTTATAAGTAACCTTAGGCATCTTATTGGTCTTCTATTTATTTGTGTATTACTTCTACGCCCAAAACTAAACCATAAACCTCCGCTAATTGCATACTTAACAAACAAAAGTATAAAATAAATAAACAAAACAAAAACAAGAGTCCGGAAAATATATGTCCGGAAGTTGCGTATGCGCCGTGTGGGACAAGTAGGCAATAAACTATCGAAATGTGGCGGTAGTGGGTGCCATAACTGTACCTATTAATACTGGTGACGAGACTGCGGCGGCTGAGATTCCCAAACCATTCTCGGGTCCTGCACAGGGAGAAATATTTGGGATTGCTTCCTATTTCTATAGCTTTATTTTGCAGTAAAGTTTAAATATTTAGTTTACTTTAATAAAGGCTTAACTCTCACAGGCAGGCTCCTGCCTCAAAAGCCCCCGGGTGCTCTGAGGGGCCAGCTCTGCTTTATGCAAAGCTGGGCATCCCATAGTCGGGGCCTTCTCGTTCTTTTTTTTTATCCCCATTACTTGTTCTCCAAGTGCAGGGACCTGAAGGGGGTCAAGTGTGCGCCCGAGAACGTGCGGGGCATAAAATGTCAGAGAGACACACACCCGGGCCGCCGCACACCCGCACACACGCGGCAGGAAGTCAAGTGGTTGGTCATAATACGGCTGACACTCATAAATCTAAACAAATGCCAGGGCAGGGGGCAGGGGTGGAGCGGCGCCAGGGGTTAAGGGGGTGCCTTTTGCATATGCGTCGGCCATGACTAATTTGCATTATGAGCCAAGGCAACGGGCGGCCATAATCTGGCCCAAATCGTTTTTATTGTTCGCACTTAAGTTGCGTAAAATAAAAATCATGTTTCTAACGCCAGGCTCCAGGATCCAGGCTGAGGACTCTTAACCCTCCATGGGCCGGGTCTTCTTCCGTCTCATAAGCTCCATTTGGCTTGAATGCCATAATTTTTATGTGAAAGCATCACGCATGGGTCCTGCAACCTCAGCTCTCGCCATCTTTATCAGACTTAGTTGCCATTGTTTGGGGGCCAAGAAAATCGAAAAATCAGCGAGCAGGGCAGGGCTTACACACACTCACTTTATGGCCATGTTTGTGTGTTCTTTTCTTTCTTTTTTCTTTTTTTTTTTTTTTGCCCTTTTCGGGCACAAAGTATTTTTATAGCTCAATTAGCATATGCAAACAGGGGGACTGGGGGTTAAAAGGGGACTTTACTGGGGACTCTTTCTCCGGCTTTTACTCTAACCCTTTCGAAAAGCCACGCACATGGAAATTCTGGCAGTCAATTAATCAAAGCGGAAATTTTCGGTTCACTTTCGTTGTCCCCGAGGGCTTAGAAATGGTAGTCTCCTGTGGGATTTAGTTCTATCTTATTTATTTTAATAGAAAACCTAAAAAATACGATTAGACAAAATAAGGAGAATATTTCCTGTATTAAATATCAGTTTCCTTGATTTTTTAGTATTTAAAAG
>JAEIIF010026814.1:0-12724 GCA_018874455.1 Drosophila trapezifrons
GCATAGTTTTAGACACCTTTTAAAGTGATTTCAAAACCCTAGTGATTTCTGGAGCACCCCCGATAATAAGTGTTCGAAGTTGTAAAGGATTGGGGAAAGGCGAAATAATTAATTCACATTGGGGAATATTTTCCTTTATAATTTGAAATCCCTATAAATCTCTTACACTTTTAAACGCAATTAAATGTACAAAAAAATTCCCAGAAATCATTGAATATTTTTTCAGAGCATTATTATTTTTATTTTTTTATAGTTGTTGTTGCTGTCATGGCCAATGACACAAAGCCGAATTTCGCATAATGAGCATAATGCTACAAACCACTTTACAAATGCGAGTAAGCCTTTTATTTGGAGCATTTTGCTGGGCCGACATAAAATCCTTAATCATACGGACATGAAATCAAATCCTGACTGCGTGTAACCGCTTTGCGTACGAAATACTTTGTTTTTGTTTCTCTGTGCGCCCAGACACACACGCACACACAGACACAGGCACTGACACACGCACAAGCACAGCCACAGACATATGTCCTGTACGGCGTATACGTATATTCTGGGTATGTGGCAATGTTGATTTTCGTTCTGCCAACGCCGGATGCGAAACAAGTAGTCCAAATAACCCGCAATAAGCTTTTGTCACGATTAACAAGGCTTACGCAAATGTGTGTCTCTGTGGTGGGAAAGAGCCCCCTTCATTTCTCACCCCACCCCCCCCGTTTGCCACAGCCACTGCCTCCAACATAATTACATGCACGCCTTGCCTTTGCCCTGCCTTGCCTCGCGTGTGGCTGCGTGTGTGTGTGCCATATTTTAGATTAATGATGGCGTCGACTCGTATTAGGCAAATGAAGAAATCGACATCGACATGCGGCCAGGATGAGGTGGGGAGGATAAAGTGGGGATGGCGCTGAGGTGAGCTCACCCCCAAGGATCTGGCCGGTTTTAAGGCCCCATCCTGTGCGGTTTTCTCAGCACTTCCGCAACAAATTTGCCACAACAATAAGTGCATATCATTATGCTGATTTAAGTGGGCGCCCCACACGTACCCATCTATAGCGAGTTATTGCCCGCACACCTGACCTCAACCGCCCGCCGACCGACCCTACGAGAACTCGCCCCCAACTGTATGCTACACGGGATTCGCGGGGCCTGTACTTCTCGAGGCTCTCGGTTCCCGGTTCTCGGTTCTGGGTACTCCGCTTCTCGTTTTGGGTAGCATGCAAGTGGGTACATAAATCTTTGTTTAAAGACACATGCACAATGTAAGTTAAATTGGCAATAACGTGCTTTCTTTTATACGCCAAGCTCACAGCGGGCACAGACATCCGCACAGGACAGGTGAGGTCAGCTGAATAGAACCGAACTACTATTGTTGATCTCTGAAGGGTTTAAAATGGCAAAAAAGCTTGGCCAGGTACAAATTAGTATAGTATTTGGTTAGGCAATATAGTTATTCCTTACTTACATTAGTCATATAAGTACGGGGTTCATAAAGGGGTTCTACATAATTATTATTCTTATATTAAGCAAAACTTAAATGAGTATTTCACTTAGAATTGAAAATCGAATATAAACTCTCTATATAAAACTAAGAAAATACCTATATTATGTCCACAATAACTCAAGACCCAAAAACATCCTTATAAGGCATCGTAATAAACAGTTTTACCCAAACGTAGCTGTGAAATAAATATAAATATAAATTCCCTCATCTTATATTCGCCTATAAATGGTAATTACCAAGTTTCTACAACGAACTGTTGTTCCTAAGCCAGCATTTTTAATTATTTATGTTAGCCAGCCCCTAAAGCCATTTAGGCATGAGAGGAGGACCGACCGATGGTGAGATAATAAAATGTTCATTTGCAGTGCTATTATTTTTTCCGAAACTGTGCACACACACACACACACCAGCCAGAACACACACCGACGTGCATATATATGCAGATGTAGATGTGGCCGTATACATAACGGTAACGGAACCTTGTTTGCAAGGAAGTAACAACCTGTTTTCACCCCGTACGTCCGTGGGTTTCGCCGTGAGTTTTATGTGAGCGGCAAGGCGGCGGCGGAGAAGGAAGTCTCTATGCCCCCCATCCCCCCCGTTGTTTTTGCTGCTGTTATGCTTTAATTATGCCCTTGTCAAAAGGTGGGTCTGGGTCTCCCCGACTCGGGCTGGTCTTGTCCGTAACTCTGGCTCCGGATCCCCTGGCTTTGTGTTCCGCCGGATACAAATTTACTATATAGAGCCGAGAGAGTGTGCGAAGGTTGTCCCATAAAATTCGGGAATATACACATCATCGATTGCAAATACGTGGAAAACCCGCAGCATCATCAAATGCAGAAGGGCTGCGGTGCGGTCTTCACTTGCACTCACACTCACACCGCTCTGTTTTTCTTTTGCTGAGCAGAGCTTTTCATATTTTCCCCCAAAAAAATACAAAAAAAAAAAAAAACACACCGAAAAACTAACAAAAAAGTTCGCTACGCTCGCCACTTGAGCTGCCATTAAATTCGCTTTTGGCGAGGCGAAAGCGGAAACACGATTTTCAGTTCTCCCAAGGGGACATGCAATCAGCGGTCGTCGTCGTCGTCGCCCAAAGGACGGAGCGACGGAACCACTTGCAACAAGCGGGCGAGCGAGCAAAAGTTTTGACTTTTAGATAGCCGGTAATCAGATACGCCCATTCTAGACTCTACTCTCGGTCAAAAGCCATAAATGAATTAATTTGAATTTTATTGTTCCAGCTCTGTAGTTGCAAAAGGGATTATCACGGCCGAGCAAGCGATTTGGGATGCGATTTTCACTGCTGAATCAATTGCCAAAACGTAACAGGATGTTTTGACTTTTGGGGAAAATGGCATCGTAACAGTTTCCCGTTGGATAAAAGGATGTAAGCATTGCCATTATCTCTGTAGGATTGGGATAGTTCGGACATGTAGATGACCCTGTTATATCATTAACATTGACATTAACAGAAGCACCGCCCAGCACTTTAAGTTTGCAGTATATTTGTTTTAGTATTTTTCTGAATATTAATCGTTCATCGATAGTATCGTATACCTATGTGGCCTTTTAAAGAAAGATATCGAAACCAAGGAAGTTTCTGAAGAGTCGTCGACGAGTTAAAAAGTGGTTTTAGAAGAAAGAAAGAAAGTGCGTGTTTAAGAAAAAGAAGTCGTGTGTAAATATAGTTATAACAATTATAAACCTTATATATTAAATATCTTTAAAAACAATCCGTGTAACTTGGCCAAAAAATAAACACAATTTGAACTCTCACATCTCTAACTTTCTTCTTTTCCCATGATATTAAAGATATTCTTATACTCCTAGCTGGATAATGTAATCTTAAGGCTTCAAGATGAAAAGAGAATAAGGCAGCGACAGATGTCCTCTATAACTAAGAACTTGGTTCTCCCTCAGCAAACATCTTGTATGCAGAACATAAAAAAACGAATACATTTTTAAAGAATGCCAAAGAACTCGCAAAGTTCTGAGAGAAAATACACAACGAATTGAGCGATTTAAGTCCAAAGTAGCTTGTAAGCTGTTAAAGAGAGCCCACTCCACACTTGTCCGTTGACAAGCCACTTCACAAGCTTACCTGAAAGCGAAAATTGTGTTTATTTTAAATTTTTCACACCTTGTAAATTAGCTTAGACTAACGAAGTTTTTGCATAAACCACTTACACTCTTAATACGCATTTAAAGACATTTTCCCTGTGACTTCCGCGAACTGTAATTCCGGAAAGGAGCCGTCGCCGAGGCCGTAATTTAAGCACTGCCATAGGCTCAGCTCCGAATTAATGAATCAACCCACTCGGATGATGAACGACATCTATATTTAAATACGATATGGGACCGTGCGTTGTCTTGGGCCCAGGGATGGCATGCCACGCAATCTTATCGGGGAAAGCGCGCGCTTTATCTCATTAAATGCCAGGAGACGTCATTGAATCATTTTACAAATGGCTGATTACATGTCGCATATGGACAGGGGGGCGGCGGAACTATATAGCTATATAGCTGGGCCTAGGTCTACACACACACACAGAGAGAGGGAGAGGAGCACACGCACACAGCGCAATTGCTGACAAATGAGATAATTTACACGCTGAAATGAAGCCCATAAAGGCTCATTTAAAATTCAGCGGCGTCTGGGGCATAATTTTTTTTTCGCTGCTTTGCTTTTCCTTCGCCCTTTTCCCCCGGTCCTTCTCCACCCCCCCTCTTAACTTTTTCCGTTGTGTTTTGTGTTTAATGGCTCCTTGCCATGACATACGTGGCTGGATATTAAAAGTGGGCTCGAATGGAATGGCCAGGGAGTGGGGCTCCGTGGGTTCCGAAAGGGAGCCCGGAATGAGCAAATAGCTCGGGGCTCGAAAACCGGCGAGAGACACACAGTGAGTGCTGCGATGAGGGGCTGAATCTTTATTAGCATACGGCATAAAAATGTTTATTAAAGATGGAAATGGCGGGGCCGGACGAACGGAAGTGGCGGCGGCAGGAAAGGCGGAAAAAATGGAAACTTTCCCTCGTGTAAGTATCGCAATTTTAGTTTTCCTCTTCCGGTCCTAGGCTTATTGTAAATCGAATTGAAGTTTTTGATTAAGCCCCGAAATAACCGGAGGGCGTGTCGGGCCCCTCCCGGCCGCCACGCCCCCTTTTAGGCCAGTCCAAGTTTTGTCATTTGTCGGCGTTTCTTGTTGTTGTTTTTGTTTTTTTTTTTTTTATGATGTTCAACTTAATTTTATACAAATGACCTTAGGTCATATCACCATTTATATCCGTCAATCCCTTTTCGGTATAAGTTTTATATTTGCCTGTTTTCTTTTTATTCCCTTAGATTCAGCCCGGAGTCAGTCCTCTGCCAGCCTTCGTTTCGGTTGTCTCTCTGTTGCTTTTAAGGGCATTTTTATGTTCGCTGGAAGCGGCAACTAACAGCCGAACGAGAGTCCTGAGCTGTCCTAAAAGCCTTTAGCCAAATATCTTCAAGAGACACAGGCATCAGCAGCAGCAGTAGCCGCAGCCGCAGGAGCGGCAGCCACAACAACAGCAGTTAGATGCGGGGCATAAAGGATACCGAAATCGAGGACTTGGATACCCTTTCGAATGTATTTTATTATAATTTAATTGGAATAAAATACAAAGGGATTTTGGAGAAGAATTTAAAGGTTTTTTTTTGGATAAAGTCAATTTTTTAAAAAGAATTTAAGGGTTTCTTTTTTCTAATATAAATGTTTTTTCTTTAGAGTTATCTGAGCTTTCTTTTATATAATGTTAATACTTTACAGGATGGTTTTTAGAATAGAAAAACGAAATATGTTATATAATTCTTTCTTAAGTTACTGATTTTAAATTAAATTATAATACAAATATACTATTTAAAATATAACCAAAAGAAATACTTTCCAGGTATTTAAGGGAGCGTTAGTTTGCCTAACAAAACAATCAGTTATAGGGTTTTAACTGCTCTAAAACTTGAAATATCTTTGGGGATTCTTTTATATATATTGATTAATTAGTTAAACAAATAATAGCATTATAATATTTTGTAATAAAAGGATTAGGGTTTCTCTTCATTAAAATGTGCTCCCCTTTTCGTTAACAATTTAAATAGAGTGTGAATTGAATTCTATTAAGCAATTCCTCACACCTTTCGCCAAGCGAAAGTTGGTGCAACTTTTAAGGAAACTTTTCGTTTTTCTTTTTTAGGGTTTCGGTTTGGGCAAACGTCTAAACAAAATTTAAATACACTCGGCAAGGGCATGAAAACAAGTGACTGAGCAGAGACAGCCAGCCATGTGCATATTTTTATATGGCGATATATATATATATATATATATATATGTACAGGGAACTCTCATGAATGTGTGTGCTTGTACCCTACGACATACACATATATATATGTATGTCTAGGCTTATGTAAATAGAAAAACGACGAGTTTTTGTTTGTATAGAAAGCCAAAGCGGAGTTCGGGCCAGGATCCCATATCCCTCTACCTCCTTTTTGAGAGGTTCCAACCCCAGCAGCTGAATCAGGATGCCAATATAAAAAGCCAAGCTGAGCCACTTGCGAAAATGAAAGGAAAATGTCGACTGGAGATGGAGAGATGGACATCAGCCAGCGGACACCCGGACAACGGACATTGAAAGACGGAGAAGGAGAAGTTGGAGAGGGGAGGAGAAGGGTTCAGGGTTTCGGGCGGAAGGATTCCTCATACAAAGAAACCAAAGTTTTCCCTGAGCTTCAGTCGCAAGAATTTCCTGGTTATTCTTCGGCCCAGCAATCGAGTTAGATTTGATGCATATCAGATGCTTATGCTCTGCTGAATGCTGAATGTTGTCCAGTTCCCAGTTGCCCGTCCCTGTCCACCACCACCACCAGCACCATCAAAAACTCCCAGCTCAACCATCTATGTAAATGCCCTCCGGGGTGTTGAATCCGAGTGGCCGAGGAGGAGCGGATGCGGGGCTAAGCAGGGGATTATCGAGTGCACCCGCAGTGGCCACTATATTTGCATATACAGTGCGTGTCGAAACTATAAATCACAGAGCCGCACAGCGATCGATGTGCTGTCAACGTCTGGAATTTAAGGCCATACGTTTAAGCTTTCTTTGTACTCAAAAAAATGCAATCTAAACTCGAATATATCGTGGAGAAAGCGAAAGTAAACGAATTTATTTCGAAATAAATATTTCTTTACCTAAAGCTTTTATTTTGGAAAGCGGAATGAAAGCTTAATGAATTTTTAGACTGTGATCGGTAATTATTCGAGGCTTAAACTATAAAATTAGTGATTTTATTAGCATTATATTATTATTTTTATATATTATTATATTAAATCTGGTAAATAGTGTTATGGGACCTGTTTTTTTAAGCTTTTCAAAGCCATACTTTCTATTTAACCCTTTTTATATAAAATATCTCATAATCTCTGCAGCTTCAGCTCATTTGCCGCTTGCATTGCACTAAAATTCCCAAGAGAGTCTGCAATAACTCATTCTCTTTATTTTTATTTGGAAGAAAGAAAGGCAAAAAATTACGTATACGACTAGATGAGCAGCTAAAGTCTTAAAGTTGCTTTAAAGTTGGTTTTTGGTAGAAGAAAATAAGATAGATAGGTAAGAAACTTAAATTGTATATAAAAGCCTATTATAATTAAAGAAATTTCACGAAATTTCGTACATATAAGCCCGAAAATGAATATTATATTGAGGGGAAACTCTAAATGTAATATCTAAGTTTGAAATTGATTTAACTGCGATTGTTAAACAGCGTATACTTAGGAGGAAGACGAGACTCTCTTCCGAAACAGCTGTATATCCAAGCCAACAAACCCTGGAATATCTCTAGATCCATATCTATCCAACTATTAGTTAATTAGTTATATGATTCCTTGTCTTATTCCCAGGGATATTAAACCAGATATACATATATCCATCAACCAATTATCCCCCACAGGAATTATCCTGCCGCCATGCACCCACGATACGTACTGTTGGTCGCCTAGTTAGTTTGGCTATTTGCACAAACGGATGAAGAAAAGTAATTAATTATTGTGTCGAGTATAAATAAATATTGTTGTAGTCTATCGCATGCAGTTTTCTTTGTTTTTCCACTCAGTCTATCTCGCTCCTTCATCTATCCGTGGCTGTGGGCGACTGTGTGCCGGCCATAAATCAATAGATACACACACACACACACACACACACAGAGCCCGAGCGGAAGAGGCAATGCACAAGTTTAACTGACCATGTGACACATAAATATGTAACAGCAAGAGGGGATCGGGGCGGGAAAGCGGAGCTGTGCGTCCTCCGGGGGCAGATGAAATGTTATCGCCGGGCGGGGAGAGAGCGAGGCGAGAGAAACGAGAGACTTCCAGGGAAAAAGCACTTCGGGGAGGCCCTTTAACGCTCTCAGATCGTGTGGAAATCGCCACGAAAATGCGGGGGGATTTGTCAATATTTTTTCCGCGAATATTAAATTGCCATAAAAGAAATTCCGAGGAGCTTTATTCCTTGCAAGTATTTTTGTATCCTTAATTGGTAGTTCCTCGAATTTCATAGGCCACAATTTATGTTAAACCAATTTCCCCACAATATAATATCCAATTCCGGTCTTGGATATATGAAATTCTTTGAAAAATCTTTAGTCGTGATAAGATTTGATGTATGAGTTTAAATTTCTACTTCTCTATCTTATTCCATCGACCAAAAAACAACTTTAAAGCCAATTAAAGACTTTGGCTGCTCAACTAGTCGTATACGTGATTTTTCGACTTTCTTTCTTCCAAATAAAAATAAAGAGAATGAGTTGTGGATATTCTTTTAATTCCTTTATATACCAAATCAACTTTTGGCCATATTTTTTCTGGTTGAACTTTCCAGCCAAGTTATTTTTCATCCGACACCTCGACAATGGTGCTAAATATTTGTTTGAAATTAACTTTATTATTGTGCATGCTTTTGCACTCGAACTTTGGCCTCCAGTCAAGAAGTGCTGCATCGACTTAAATACTAAAACGAGACTTGGCTTCGAGTGTGAATGGAAAATGCATTGAATCTCTTTTGCTGAAAATAAATAATAAGGAAAATCTCCTTGCAAACGAGAGAGCCCGATTCCAAGGACTAAATCAACTGAGAAATCGAAGCTCTCAGCGTTATTTTTTTTGCCAAGTCCTCTTAAACATGGCAGGTGGCGATGGTGGTGGTGTTGGACTTGCTTAAGAGACACGCTCAACTGCATTTGATTTGCCATTAATTGCATTAATCAATACCATTCAGCGCGACTGTCGTGCATCCGAAAACGGGAAACCGAAATGGATGGGGTCTAAGCGCTGCTCGTGGCTGCAACTGAAGCTGAACCAGAGCGAGTCAATCAATACGGATTCCCCGCCAGATTCCGTCTCCGTTCTCCGATTTCCATCAGCTGCCAGATGCGCTGACAGTTCGGTTGTGGTGGCGGCGGCGGCTCTGGCGGCTTTCGGTCTCAAAGGGAATCGCATCGTTTATTTATGCGGTGCTCTGGCGGATGAGACTGAGGCTGAGGCATCACTCTGACCTATTCTCTGTGGATACCCGATCGGCTGCTTGGACACCTAGCCGGGAATCCATTCTCGTGCCCAAGCACAATGGGGATCTTAATCAGGCTGGCATCTAAATGCGGCTCAAATTGAATAATGAATGCAAAGTGGCCGGGCCCGAAGGGCTTCCAAATGCCAGCTACCCGGCGGGGGGTTAAATGAATGGCTAACAGGGGGGTGAGGGCTGTGGGCTGTCCGATGAGAGGCACTTGTTAGGTGGGCGTGGCCGTAGCTGCTCAATGAAATGCATTAAATCAAGGCATCGTTGAGAGCGCCCAGCAGGTGGACTACTCCACTGCCTGCCCTCCCCCAAAAGTAGTCAACGAAATGGAAATTTTCCACTCGGCGGAGGAGGTGGAGGAGTGTTTTGCTGTAAACATCAATTACGCCGCCCAAACTATTCACGCGATTAGCCGCGTTCTCTAGTTATTGGATAATAGCCCCAGTCAGGGTTTCACGGGCGGCAGGACATGGGTGATGGCCGATGGGGCGCCGGAGAGGCTTACGCTGAATTGAATTAACGGCCACGTTGTCTGGGCCGGACTGTGGCGCTGTAAATTTCCAGCAGTGCATCTGATAAACTCGACATCGAGGCCCCGAAACGCGCTCGCTCTGCGGAGCTGGGAGAAGGATCTGCTGGAGGAGCGGGGTTTTGTGGGCCTGAGGTAGCCAGGAGGCCGCACACACACACACACGTACTCCCAGGAGGAGCCGGCCCAGACGTAGAGTTATTTCAACGAAACAAGAAATGTAAAACAGACAGAACGACTCAGTTGTGCACTGAGGGAAAATGGAGTGCTAAAAGCCAGTTCAAGTCTCTGTAGATACGCCTAAATATTCAATTTTATGAGCCTGCCTTTAAGTCGTTAAAAATAAACATAAATCTGCTTTGAATGCATGAAAAATACTATTAAAAGTCTTGAGAATATTGCTAAAATCAAATAGAGACCTAGCTATTTATTCCATGACAACTACAAATAGTTTAATATAAAGAAAATAATTTAGAGAGACAAAGAAATACTTTAAAATGTTTAACAGATCTTAGAAAATATTTAAAGTTCCTCTTCTCTTTAAAAATTTAAATCGAAAGTCAATTTCCAGCTGTTAAAAAATATACCAAGCTCCTCTTACCTTCTACTTAAGCTCAACATTCTTATTTAAGCGATTTAAAATTATTTAAATTCAACAAAAATACTCTCTATCAAAGCTATTCCTTACCTTTGATTAAATCTCAGAAAAAAGTGCAATATGTCAGAAATATCAGTGAAATAATCATCATAAATCAATGCACAACTTTCCCCCTTCTTTTATTTCACTCTTTAAATCCAAGTTCCTTAAAGACAAGTACTTATTTGCTTTAAATTCCTTTTTGGGTAGCTTCCAGCAAGGAGCTTGCGTTTTCTTTACAATTTAAAGGACTAATTGAAAATCTGGATTTTATTTATATGCCAAATCTCTTGATATGAAAGTGCCTTAGTAATGCTTTGAAGCGCAAAGAAATAAACTTTAAAATTCTCGAGCTGATTTCCTTTTTTGGCTGTGTGCTGGGGGAGTTTATTGCTGCGCTCGGCGCTTCTCAGCTCTGCTGCTGCTGCTGCCTTGGTCTGGTCTTAAAAGCGAAAAGCCATTTGTATTCATTTGAAATTAATTTAGCATTCATTCAAGGCAACGGAAGCGGGCTCGGTCCGCACCTCCGACACCCACCCATACCCCCCAATGGCACCCCATCAGGCCTCCATTAGCTCCGCCCCTGTGACGTCCCCATTCGCAGTGAGCAATAAATGGCGTCGGCGAGCTAAGCAATGGATAAATACGTGTACGTGGCATACATTTCGGAGGCGACGACGTCTGGGGTCCATGCCCACTTTCGCTTATCGATAAGCAGTTGAAGACAGAGCCTCCGCCTCCGCCTCCACGTCGACGGCCACGTCCACATCCTTGTGACCCAGCCCCAACCCCATCCCCTAGCATAGTCGCTGGCAATTGAAACTACCACAATGCAGAGGCAACGACAAGGCCTGCTCCACTAATTTTAACAAATTAATTGGCAACAATAAATTCCCTGGCGAAAAGGTGAGCAGATAACATCGCAGCAGGATCGGGTGTGGGTGCCGTGTTGGGTACAAGGGGGGGAGGGATAGATTGCTCCACTAATTTGATTTCTTGAATGGGCCAGCAAGCGTTAAGTATTGCCACGTAGTCGATATATTCCCGGTACCCAGTGGATAGCGGGTGTGACCTATAAGAGGTGCAGGTAATGCAAAATGAAGGCCTAGCCTTAAAAATAAATAATAGGCGTTTCCTAGATCAGTAAGTGATTTTTATTGGCTTAAACTAGTTTAAATTTACTTAAAATGAGTTTAAAACTGTACTGTACTTAGAAAACTAGATTAATAATTAAAAGTTATGTGTATATGATATGATTTTTTAATAGTAATATGCATTTAAGATATATGTTTTGAATGAATAAAAAGACTGCTAATATGGCATTATGACACAGCATTGTTGTTTCATTAATTAAAGGTTTCATTAAGGCGCAGAAAGAGACAACTATATAAGCATGGATATTGCATTCGGAAAAAAGAGCAAGGTCACACTTGCATTTTTAAACAGTGTCATAACGCTATAAAAGCTTTTTTGATTAGTTTCTTTGGTGACTTTGGTATATTTTATCATACTATTTATAATATAACAAGATATGAGTAAAGGTTACTCATTTATTTTAGTAACAAAACACCTCTTGCATATTGACATTAAAATTATAAAAAGTGTGACCTTATCGTGCGGCAACTATCTATTTTTTACTCTGTTCCCTTTGACCCGATTGCGTGCTGACTTAATTATAGAATTTGTAAACTGCTTAGCGGACTGCCGCCCCTGCTATCCGGACGTTCGGTGTTCGGTGTATTCCCATTTCAATTGTTTGGTAATGGAATTCTATAATCAAATGTCAACCCAAACACAATCACAAACACACGCGCACTAACACTAACACAAACACACACACACAGAGGAGGCTATAACAACTTTAATCATTCGTAATGGCCGCTAGGTGGCGTGTCAATTACAGGGCCATTGTCTGTCAATTCTCTGCTGCACTGGGCTCCCTCCATTCCTTCATTCCCCACTCTCCCTGGCTCCCTCCAGGTGCCTGTTTCTGTCTCTTTCTCAGCGGTGCCCTGCTCATTTGCATTGCGTCGTTGTTGCTGCTCTGTTGACCGAGCCGAGGCCGAGGCCTACAGGGCATTCTCCAGTCAAGCACACTCGACTTTATCGGCCTCGGACCGAACGGGCGGGCATCTTATACCCTTGATGGGTATTTTTATTATGAGCAGGAGTTTGTAACGTACCAAAGGGAGTCGTTATTGAAGCTGTAAAGAGTACAAGTATCGATCTAGCCATGTCTATATCTATGCAAATTGGTCTAAAACCTTCACTCTAACCTTATATCTACAGTAGGTAGTATATAAGTCGTCGTAGGACCTCTATATCTAACAGCTAAGTTAAAAAAAGATCATTCCAAATTACCTTTATGGAACTACAAGGGTATTTAAGCTTCGCCTTGTCAAACTCTACTTCATTTCTTGTTATTTATGAGCTCGTAAGGCATGCGTTGAAATGCCCGCCTCTG
>JAEIIF010026833.1:0-13195 GCA_018874455.1 Drosophila trapezifrons
ACACATTTTGTAGCATAGTTTTAGACACCTTTTTAAGTGATTTCAAAACCCTAGCGATTTCTGGAGCACCCCCGTATATGTACATATGAAAGTTCGGACTGTTTTATATCCTACTTATTTAAATAATGTAGTTCTTTAGGATCCTGACCTTCTCTTAAAAACCTATTTACATTTTTTTTAACCAAGTTAATTTCTTTCCCTTCCGTTTTCCGTTTCCTTCCCATTGAATCCGCTCCTGGCAATGCTAAGAAACTTTCCCCAGGATGCGTTGAACTCGCGAAGACAGAATTCAGTGGCGCCCGCGAAAGAAAAGTGCAACGGCGACAAAGCAAAAGCTTTTCCCTGCCCGCTGAAGCAGCTTTTCTCCAACATGGAAAACCAAGAGAAAACCCTCGAAAGAGAGGCGAAGCCGGTGCTCGGGCCAAAGTTGCCGACGAGCGCCTTCGGTTATCCATTCAAATATAAAACCGAAGCGTCCGGAAAATACGAAAACATTCATAACGGAAAACTCCTGACGTGTGGACGCGAAGTGCCGTGATTTCTGTCGTTCATTTTTGTCGCGTCTTTCGCTGCTTGTGTTTTGTGTATTATCATTGTTGCCGTTATTCTTTGCAACTACTTAGTATCTCTCTGTTCGCGAATACCGAGCACACAGAAGCCAAAAAACCCAAACAACGAAAATATCCCCCATTCATCTTGTTTCTGCCAACTTATTTCTAATTGTGAAGCAACCTTGAAATTTTCTACCGCACGCTGGAAATTGCAAAACAAAAATAAATCAAACAAAAAAAAACAGAAAATATATTGTTTACCGCAAACTAGTCAATTATCAGCGAATCTCGCCATTTGCAATGTGACTTTCTAAGTGTGATCGCAGCTTTGTTGACGCTTTGTTTGCCCAGAAGAATCGCTTAAAGATCGGTGGATCGCTCGTGTTCGATCGAATACCGGACACTACAAGAGTACAAGAGAGGATATTGCTTTGGATTACTAATTGCGGAAGTCAGGCTGCCAAAAATGGGAACTATCGGTGAGTGAACTTTCAATAAATGAAAAATTTAATATTAATTTAAGTGGAAGTTGAACGAATTCCGAGTTTGGGAATTTAATATATTTCTTTAAAGGCATTAAAGAGTTTTCTTTTTATTAAAGATATTATTAAGGGGGTTTTTTTTAACTATTTAAACTTTATTGGGATTAGGAAAGTATATTTTTGTGAAATAAAATATTTAAATTCTTTTATAATTTAAAGAAATTATTTTTTAATGTTCCGACAGTTGAAATTCTTAGTTTTAATCAGCATTTCTTCATTATAATAAAGTTCCTATTACTAAGGAACGTTCCAAATTATCCAAAATTGTTCTATTCCTTCTCCAAAATTAAGTAATTCTCAAGAATTTGACTTTACTTCCGTTGTTCAACTAATAGATATGATTTTCATCTAATACCCACATCCATGTCGGTTTACCGCCCCTTGAATTGACTTCATAAAGAAGTGTAATCCAGAAGTGGCATTTAGACAATTGCACAATTTCCATTCTGTGATTACTTGTCATTCAATCCGAGCATCCTTTGTTAGCTCAGGCCAGCTCCACATGACGTCCCTCCCCATAATTATGTAAATAATCCTTTTCAGGCAGCTCCCACTCGCCCAACATAGTCGAGATTCTTTTCAATTGAATAGGATATGTGGCCAGTTCGCAGTCAACGCCCCCTCATTTCCATGTCCCATCCTGCGGCTGTTTGTTTGCTTGCTTTTCAATTATCCTGGCTAAAAATAAAGCCACGAGCACACGAACCGAAGAGAGCAATCAACCCACATCCACGTCCTCATCCGTGGACCTGGGCGGCTTTCAACACCAGGCTGTATAAAAAAGCAGCGACAAATGACAACGACGTCATTATCATAAACATGGTCTGCGCGGCCTGCCTACTGAAATACTACGAATTTTGTTTATCCAAAATGTATAAAATAAATAAACTCTGGCGGGGCTGGGCAGGGCTGAACGGCCGGGGATAGACCCTAAGAACTCATAATCGAATGACGCACGAGGCTCTGATTTTCTCTACACATAATAATCAGCGAGTGCTGGTGGGTGTTTTTCAGCCGCTCATCAGCCAGGTTGCTTGTCCGCCGGACTATCCTTGGGCCCGGCCATCCGGTGTGTCCTCCTGGGGTGCGCCCGGCTACTTAGTTGGCCAAGCCGAGCCACGGCCACAAATGCGCTTTGATTGCCATCTCGGTGGACCGAGAGAGTCTGCCACTTCTGGCTCAATGGGTTCATTGTGTCGCGTCCCCCGGACAAGCACAAGTGCCACCTGGGATATGGGTTTGCACGGAGGCCTCTTCGCCTCCTTGAATGCCATCCTGTGGCGGCGACTTGTGCATTTGCGGCTGGATATGGGCGCATTAAACACGCTTGACATGCTGCCCGGCGACGAAACATCCTCGACGAACATTTCCAGCTGTCGTTCGCTAAAAGTTCAGGGGTGAATACAACCATAGATAACATAAAAGGCACTTTCTTTACTTTCATGCAACATTATGCCGAGCAGGACAAAGTAGCGATTTACTAAAGGTCATCCGGCTAATCCCCCTGGCTAATACGATTATCTGAAATATTCAAAGCCTTTGGGGAAAGAAAAGAATCAAAAGAAAAGGTGTTTAACTTTTATGTCTTACATATTTTAAGCGTTGCATCAAAGTGTGACCGTATGTCGATCGTTTTTCTCCTAAATTTGTCATAGCTTTCAATGGGAAATCCTTCAGAGTTGAAGTCGGTCATACTTTTACAATAAATTTGACAGCTTTCATTCTTTGACAGCAATCTTTGCTTTTGAAGAACTTTTTTTATCAAATTATATTCTTATAAAAAAAATACAAGTTTACCTTCTACAATGCAGAGCGATAAGTAAGTGTTCCTTCCCTGAAAAAACTCTTGATCTAAGCCACTCCCATCTTAGTAGAGACGAAAGCCACCGCCACATGGGCATCCTTTGCAATGGTTGCCGGCGCCACAATTTCATGGGCCGCCGGTTCCACTGCCTGGCCTGTCAGGATGAGTTCAACCTGTGCAACGGCTGCTATGCTCTCGACGTGACAACCGAGGAGCACAAGTTTGACCATCCCATGCGCTGCATCCTGACGCCGGCGAGTCTGGTTGCGTTGTACACCAAGGAGGAGCTAATGGGCGGCAAGTTTCCGGTGCTAATCCGCTGTCCCTACTGCAAGATAAACAACTTTAATTTGTACGAATTCGAGGTCCACTTGGACCAGCTGCATCCCAACGCAGATCCCGACCTGCTGGCCTGCTATAAGCTGAATTTGTAGGGAGCAATGAGCACTTTCAGTCGAGTTAATTACGGAGAACAATGGGCTTCTGGGGCTTCAGTTCAAGTAAATATTAATGGGACGCACATTAATGTTGATTAGGCAATAAATAGAGACAATTAAAGGCATTTGTTTTTATGTTGGAGGGCTTCCATTTATTATCACTACTTTATTTAAGTTTATATGGGCTTTGACCTGATTAGATTCGACTGACATACTTCAAATTTGCGAGGTTTTGGTGGGAACACTTCAGCTTAAAGATGGGGCAGGTTTGCTCCGGGCGCAGGCACAGGCAGTAGACAAAGCGCGTCTTCAGATACTCCTCGAACTCCTCCATCAGGGCTTCGTTTTGGAGCACTTCGCGATACTCCTCGACACTCTCCGGACTCATGGGATCCAGCTGGTGCATGTAGCACTTCAGCTTCAGCATCATGGCATAGAAATAGTTGAATATGTCGACGGCCATGATCTTGTGATTCCGAATGCATTGGTGCTGCTTATCGCCCAAGAGGAAGGGCGTCTCCTGGGTCTTGTCCAGCCGATCATAGACGGCATAGAACTTCTTGCAGCGCTCGCTCACCTTCATTAGGGATGCCTTGATGGTATTGCTAATAAAATCATAGTAATATTTATTGTCTTACTAACTTATTGTTAATATAATTACTTGGAGGCTCGCACCACTTCCAACTTCTCCTCGAACTCATTGATGATCGCCTCCTCGGTGCTGCGGGTATAGACCTCGGGATACTGGCAGCCCTGCTCCGAGCTGATCAATATCAAGTAGCGCTGGGTCAGCAGCCAGATGCGTTCGATGAGTATCCTCTGGGCCCTCATTTCACACTGATACAGGTTGTAGTACTCGCCATAGCAGGTCTCCACGTCCAGCAGAAGCCTCAGAGTCTCCGCCTCCGTCTCGTAGTGCTCCTTGAGCTGGGGCGTCAGGTGGGGCTCCTCGACTTCCACTCTTTGCTCCATTTTGTAAGCTGACTAACTACGTGTCCGTGTGATTCTAGTTGTTCGGTGTTTACTGTGGGATGTGGCTGTGTATCTGCCCGACTGTCTGTGGAAATGGTGATGTGTTGCCTTCAAGGCAGACTAGATGAGCTGGAAGCGACGGGGGGCTGGGCTGATTTCCCCAATCAATTTCAATTCCCATCTCTTTCGTCAGGGGCCAATTAGATCTTTGGAGCTGAACTAATTTGTTTGGCATCGGGAGGGAGAAATCCTCAGAATCTCTTTTAATAAAAATCAGATACAAATCTATTGCTACTTACGCAACACTAATATTTCACAGAAATCGATTTAAAATAGATTTGTCTATCAAATACATGTATATGCAAATCACTCATACGTCACGTTGTACGCAGAAAAGAAATCAGTTTCTCGATCGATCTGCAGCATGTGATAGGCGAATAAAAATATAATATTAATATGGCCAAGAAGCCCGTTCAAGCAAGGAAAAAATGCTTTGATTGATTCCCTTTTAAAGCCTTAATGGTCTTCGGGGTGCATCCGTAAACGGAAATTAAATTAGCGGATTTTTTCATTGCCGCGCTGTACACTGAACGAACACGAACATTTCATAATATATATTCCATTTTAAATGCGTAATTTTCGTTCTACTCTCGCCGTCTGTGTTGCGGGGCAACCGACGCCGCATCATTAATGAAGTGCGAAGCCAATTGCCGCCTTTCACAACTCAACGATATGCGAGCCACACGTTTGTATCCAAAACCAGAAATACATTTAATAAATCTGTATGGAAATGGGCGAAATTTGAACTCGCGAACAAACATTGCTCATTGCGAAACGATTTTCCAATATCTCTCAAATAAACAAAATAAAATCCATGTGAATGGAAGCCGTGGCGGTGAAGTGTACACATATTTAATGCGCCTTAATTGCAAAAATGTGTTGAAAATATTGACGGCTGTCAAAGGGAAAACGGTGAGTGAAACTCAAAGAGAATATTTAAATGGAATGCGATAAATTGCAGACATCTCTCCAAATATGGATAAATGTTTGAGACATTAAAATAATTAAAATTACCCGATGAACAATAATTAGTTTTATCACAGGTGAGCTGGTTTATCTTAGGTGAGCTATATTCTATATAGAATCTATACTGGCCACGCACATTTCTTGTCTGTGCCGGCTCAACTTTGTTTACGGATCTCGGATTTTTAATTGCCAAAGCGGCACACGCGTCGTATGCGCGATGTCTTCTTTGGTGTAATGTTCTGGGCTATTTTGGACCAGACAAACTGCTCCTAGCGCGCCCTCAAGATGTGTCTTCTCACCATCGCCCGGCTAATGGGCACCTCCTCCTTTTCTCTTATTCTCCCGCCCGGCTTCTCTTCCCTGCTCCCCTCTCCCCTCTCACCGACCAAGTGGATTTCGATTGTGCGGCTTTCAGTGAGGCATTTTATGCAATTATTTCTCGTGAGTTATGGCAATTGGTCTTGATAGTGTTGGTTAGATTTATGGGAAGGTGCAATGAACCCCCCGGGACAGATAATTGCACACGAGACTTTTTAAATAATTCTAATTAATATTCTTTGTGAAATGCAATGGGGAATGAGTGATTATATTGAAGTATATCCCACAAAATAATTATTAGGCTTAAATAATCATTTATCTTAAATTGGTTTGGTAGGAAAATGCAATTGCACTGAAGTATATATAAAGAAATATGAATATTAGCTTTATACCCTCAAAAATATAAGAAAGAACATTCAAAAATAAAATACAATAAAAGGAAAATTACAAAAGATGATGAATATAATGGGAGGAAAGAGTTCTTTACTTGGAACTAAGGACATAGGTAATTCTACAGATAACTCCTGGAATTAAATAATTTAATAATGGTACATACTAAGTAGATAGTTTTTATGATTCCTGCATTATTTAAATATCTAAGAGGAATAGTTCCCATAGCTCGGTATATTTATTTTCGATTAGGTCTTCCACAGTGTCCGCTCTTTCGCTTTCTTTGCGCCGAACCGCGGAACAAGGTCGTGCCGTCGCCTGTCAGCGCGAGAAATATTATGGCTAACCAGAAGATAAAATATATAAGTATCTCCGCCAAAGATCCATCCATCTGTGTCTGTGGGGACTGCACAGGTTTCGGCCAACTGTTCGGTCCCCTACGCTCTGCGTTCTGCGCTCCGTGCGTTTGTGACGCGCTTCTTGCCATTGGCACGCAATTAAATGATGTACTTAAAAATTGTGTGAGGTCGCCATGTAAGAGTAAAAGTAGCCTATATTAATATCTCGGCAGGTTCCATTATTGTTTATTGGTAAAAATAGATAAAGAAAAGCTAAAAATACAAGCGAATGATCTTCGTACCGACGCGCTTGCACAAAGGACACATTTTGAAGCTGGGCAGGTATAATGCCAGACATTCTAGGCAGAAGACGTGGCCACACACAGTTGCCACTGGGACCTGCAGTGCCGCCAGGCATATAGGGCACTTGTAGCTCGGAGGAACTTCACTAGCTTCTTCTTCAGGCTCCGCCGCATCATCCTCTGCCAAGTCAATGATCTCTTCAGGCTCTATGTAGTCGGCCAAGCGGCGTAGGTTCCCCATCCTAATAGGTTTCCAGCTTAAAAGACTTCGCCAGGATGGAATCATTATATATTATATACTTTATGGAAATATATATTGTAATGAGAATGAAGGCTACTGAAACTGCAAGTGCTACTGCGTCTGAAAAAGATGGGTACATCTGTAATACTTGAAAATATCATGAAATAAAATAAAAACCAATATCTAGAGATTTAATTTTTAAAAAAGAAACAATGAAGCGCAGAGAGTAAGTGAGTATTTTCGAAATGAGAAAATGCGTGGGCGACGTCGTGAACGCTTATTGCTCTCAGCTCCTGTCTGTTAGCCGAAGAAAGCATTTTTATTTTAATTCGTATACGTTTGGATATACGTATATGTGTAGTATTTAATAAATTATTAATTTTTGCTACGTTTTAGCCTCTCAAAACATCACATGAATCGTCTATACGGTCGAGCCAATAAATGTTTATTATATAAATGAAAATATTTTACGCAGATTGGACTAGAAGTATGTGCGAATGTGATCAAATATGTTGTGTGGTCTAACATTCTGATCGAACATTTGTATTATTTTGTTAATTAATGTATCAGCTTGAGGAAAGCGATGGGATCATGCTTTATTTTTATCCTTATTTATCTGTTTTATCCTGATTTAAATACGATTAAAGGCAAGCCAGCGGTCAGTGGTTCGGAGAGCACTTTTAAAAAGTCGCTTTTAACCAGTTTGGGCCTGGCATTTAGTCTAGACGCGGTGCTTTTTGTTTATACTAGATACACGTGATGATGATACTGCCATTGAGCTATCTCTTGAAATGTTTTTGTTTCGGACGGCGAGAAAATGTTGTTTTCACTTTTTCACTTATCGGCGGCGTTTCGGCGAGTGTTATTATTGAAGGAAAAGTGTTTTAAAAGGGAAATGACACTTGGATTCTTCTCAGGAGAAGTGGGTGTGATGCATTAATCAGGTCTTAATAGTTACCTATATTAAATAATCAAATCATATCACAGCTTATCATTCACAAGCCAATTATCCCATACGAGTTAAATTTAATTCCATGCCCAACTTCCGTTTCCTTAAGACAAGGAGCAATACTTTAGCCTTTGCTGACTTCAAGCGCTTTTCCTTCCTCTTAGCTGGTAGTGAAAATATTATTATAGCATTACTTACACTTATTTACGACCGCTTTAAGTGTTCCGTAAAGGCATCCTATAGATGCTAGACCACATGAGAGATATTAAACAGCAATTGAACCCCCGGCCTCCGCTGCAATATTATTTCCGATCTTATTTATTTTCACAAGTCTCGCGAATCGAACCGACGACCCCCAGCGAATGGCCCACTTAATTTATGCGAGACATCGGCTCCATCTATATTGCCTTACCTTCGGCTGGGGCGAACTATTCAGATATTATTTATACGGTCTGTCCGATTGGACATTATTCATTTTTCAAAATATTTACAACATTTTTTTATCCGCTCGGTGGAGTGATAAATGATTGCCTTGACCTTACCTTGAAAACTGTCAGCTACATGAATTTTTTACTTAACATTCGCGGTTCTTTATTTCCGATTTTCATTCATTTTCCTTAGCGCGTAATTACAAATTTGTTGGCTATTTATATAAATGTATTTTCTACAAAAAAAAAACGAAGAAACACGTATACTTACAGAAAATATAGTAAGAAATAAAGGCGAGCAAATTAAATAAATCGTAAAGGCGGAACTATTAAAATAAATTATGGAAGCGGCGGTGGCGTGGTCGTGGGCGGCGGCTTCTGCCACTCACCGAGCGCCTCTTGCTCTCATTAGCCCTGACATGCGACCGTGTCGAGCGGCACTCGTCCTTGATCCTTCATCCTTAGTCCTCGCTTGCCACCTGCCACCTGCCGCTCGTGCTGGTCATGTGCGCATTTCTCCAAGAGCAGCTGCCCCTGGCTGACGGTCTTCTATGCAGAGTGCCGCCATATATCAATATTTGGAGGGAGGAGAATGGAGGGGGCCGGGGCGGGGCGGATACACGCCTACTTTTTCTAAAAATATACTCCTTGGCCAAAAAGATAGGGAGAGCAATTCAAGCAAATTTAAACGCGTTTTATAAATACAACAAAAATAAACACAATATTCGCATTTTTTGTTCTATCTTGTTCTATCAAAAATCATTCGCTCTCGTAGACGTAGAACCTTATAAAAAATGCTCTTATTATTTATTTATTTCGCTTTCGTTTTGCCTTTTTTTGTTGTTGTTGTTATTTTTTGTTTTTGTTTCGTGTGTACATTCAAATTATATATGTGCATATATTTAATTTTATTTCATTTTGTTTATTTTGGATTTTGTTGTTTTAGCGCTGGTTTGTGGGCGCAGCGGAAATTTTCTTTCAAGTCGTTAATTTTTATTGAATTGTTGTATAATATGTTATACAAGTATACTACTTAGGAAATCTTTTTCAAACAGATAGTGAGTAATGGCGGACAGAAAGTTGGAGAAGTCTGGGAGGTAGAATAAATAATGAGATACAGAGCAGGGAATTATAAGGAGCCGGCAAATAATTTTAGTTATTAATGAGTGCCTCTTTCAAGATCGGAAACTGCTGAAGGAAGTACCAATCGTTGAAACTATAAACACTTTCATTTACTCTTGAAATCCCTGCCATGGCCATATAGCATAATGGCGCTGAATTTTGTAAGCTGTAACGAAACTATAGTGACCCCATTTCGTGGAAGTCTTGTAAACAATTTGAACCGAGTCTTCAGGTACTCTCGGCTATATAAAGAAATGTTTAATTTCATTTCAATTTCCATGGAAATTGTGGGAGCGGCAACAGATTGTCGTGGCCCCTTTCAAGTTGGCCTAGGTCCTGTCCTGGAAACCCGAACACATCAGAGATTGAGGCATTAAGTGAACCAGCTTCCCCTGATTGGGCAATCGATTCGAATCGATTGTTTAAAATTACACGGAGGCCTGGTCAATGGTCTCTGGTAGCCGGAGAATGCCCTGCACTTGTGCCCCCACCGGCTGGACTGGCGCTGATCCGAAAGTATTTGCAATTCGTTTTGTAATAATGGGAAACTCACTTACAATCCGCCGACGGAGACGCCGTCGGGGCTGCTCCGGCCCCAGCGCAGCCTCGTTGGCCTATAGAGACGAGGTGGTGGCCACTGGCTGCTGGCTGCTTCAGTGCTGCCCGTACGAGTATGTAGCACGCCGACCGACAACGACTGCCGATTGACGTCAGCAATGCCCCCAAAGTCGCGCACAGTGTCGGGCGAGTTGCCAAGCAGGCGGGGATTCGGGACACCAGTAGCTGGTGGAGACCCGGGCGACGCACCGACGCGGCCCGGCGCAGGGGAGCAGCAGAGGCGTTCATTTTGTCAGTCACTCAAACGAGTGGCGAATCTCTGGGCTGCTCTCTGGCCAAGGCGAGCGTATCGATTCTTTGGAAATCGTCGAGTGGGTCTCCTCTGGAGCTGCGGGAGGCAATCGTAAAAAGTCGAATAAAATTAATAAGTAACCCCGAAGTATGGTTGATGAATAAAACGAATTATTTCTTGACATTTTGGTATAAAGCCAGATCAAACAGAGCGAAGTCTGTATGATAAAAAGGTATAAAAATGTTTTAAGTTAGATTATTCATATACCTTTTGATTAAACATTTTTGTTAGCTGATTAAACTCTATTTGTTGTTCGAATTTACTTAATTATTTTGTTAATGTAACATAGATTTATGCTATAAAATAGTTTTGTGAACTTATGATTTAATATACACATTTCTAAACCCAGTTAAATATAGAAAACTTGTACCATTAGTTTGTAAATCAAAAAGGTTAAGAGCTATACATATTCCTGATCAGACTTCCTTAAATAACTGGCCTTATATATCTTTCCAAGTCAATAACTATCTTAGTAAGTAATACATCTAGTCCATCATTCTCTTTATTGCCCTATATTTATATTTATAATATATATTAAGTATCCGGCTATAGAGCATCCAAAGATTACATATGATGCTGGCGGGAAAACATTCAGCAATCGTCAGATGAGTTTCCTTTTCCTTTTTGGTAGATTCGAGTCTCCTTCTGGCGCCTTTGTTGCAATCGCATTTCACAAAATCTCACTGTCCACAAGGGTGTTTGTTTATTCTGACCCACTGTGTTTACGCGACTCCCCTTGGCTGGGACCGCGAAGGCAGATGATTTCCACGGAATATCTGGCTTCGCCGTTATATTTAGCCCCTCGAAATGCATCTTTCGGATGCCTGCTGCTGACCCTTTTTGGCTCATTTGTTTGTTCTGCTATTTATGGCACGCAAAGTGTTTCGGCGGCAACTGAGAATATCAAGATGAAATGGCCATAACGAATATCATTTGAATTGCGTGCGGAGCTGGCGGGAAAGTGAAAGTTTGATTTATGGCCCACACGTCTGCTTGGTTATAATTAGTTTCCCTTTTTTTACGGAGCTCCCCGTTTATTAGGGATCTCTCTGCGGTCGGGCACTGACCAGTTCGATTGGCCACGAGCCAATCACTTCTGGAACGGAAATAGAATCGGGACGGCAAACAACTTGGACGGACCACCAGAAACTTTGATTTTTGCGGCCAGGTCCATCCTCCTCTAAAGGAACCAATCCTCATGGGAGCTGCGTGTGTGGGTGTTGCAATATTCTCTGGGGACTCAGGTGGTTACAGGACTGGCTTGTGATAATGGAATAATAAATGAGGCATCCTGAGTAATGTTGTCACTAAAAAAACAAAGTTCCAAGCCTGCATTATTTAGCTGTGAGAAATAATATAATTATACCCAGCAGAAATAAATATATAGAAGGTATATCTGCCTCCCAAAATATACAAATAATATTCAACTATCTTTAAAATAATTTTCTATGTTTTATTTTAGCCAAAACAGCCGCATTCCCTTGACCTCCAAGAATAATTCCACCCCATAAGTCAGGAAAATAGCACTAATTGCCCCACAAGTGCTTATTTCTGCCGTCTAGCTCTATATATAATCCAAGCACTTTACTTTTATATCTGGACGCGTTCGTAAATTGTACAAATTCACCAAAAATACTATTCTCGCATGCCTGACTTTGAAGTATTTGTTCGCTTGCGTCTTGTGGAAATTTGTCTAAGCTGAAAATATTTGTGATGATGTATAATTATTAATTCACCGCCCCTTCGGCTTGCCGGGTGACATTAAGTGAAATACGAGCACGAGCACCGATTTTGATCGTCGTCGAGTATATGGCAGAGAATTTAGTGTCAAAAACAATTCCGGCTAAAATTGTGTGAGAAACACATCACGCCCTATAAATGTTTTGCTTGAATTTAATTTGCTTTGCTCTTGGTGCGCTTTTCCAGCTAACGCATCCTACAGACGCTTTTCCACTCTCCCACTCTGTCCCAAATCAAATGATTTTCCGCGATTTCCCCGGCCATATATGTAGGTGCGAGTAGGAGGGCAGAGGCTGGGACTGGGCTGGGACTGGCACTACGCAGATTGCGGATTCCAAAAATCGAATCAGTCGTCAGTCAGTGACTAACTGCTGACGTCTGTGCCGCGGGGCCCATATATAACTTGGATCTACGCAAATTCTGCACTAACTCTGTCACAGACAATTTGGCGACAACATCGTCTATTTCCCAGTCTTGGGCGTGGGCGGCTCCTCCCCTCCGGTCTCCGGTCCAGTCCACATGGAGGGCGGCTGGCTGTAAAATGCTTTCTATGTTATGTTCGCCGCCGCTGCCTGATAAATTAATAATTCGCATTGTGGACCAACAAATGGACACATAAAAGCAACCGAGCCAGCACATCAAACGCCGATTATAAATCATAAGGAACAAATCCTAAAAATAATTCCAATTAAAGTCGATCGAAGCGAAACAAGATGCTGTTCTGTTTGCGGTCAGGCCATTAGGGAGGTGTGAACAGGTGACCAGATGCACAGGCTCTGTTGCTGTGTGGATGATGGAATAATTATAATTAATTTTATAAGCATTAAATATCATTAATAATTTAGTTGTTCGAGAAGCTATCAAAGAGTTTACAGAAGCTTAGGTGGGTTATGCTTAAAATATCACAATTTATTTCGATTTAGTGCTATAAGTTTATTAATTTATAGTCGGTGGAAAAATAATTCTTACAAGAAATATAAAAAATACTCTCATAGAAACTTGTCTCAATTTATTCCAAATTTTAGGACTTAACTATAACATTTTATTATAATTCTTAAGCAGTGTTCCGCACGGCCCTATCCCCGGGGATAGCAAATTCCTCTGCCGGCCCTCTGCTGGCACACG
>JAEIIF010026859.1:0-11973 GCA_018874455.1 Drosophila trapezifrons
AGCAAAATTTGTCTTCAATATTGTCAATATTGTCTTTTTTCCAAGTCCATGTGCCTTTTAGTTTCACCCGTAATTCTTTGGGTACCGGTGAGATACAGTCGGTCCCACTCGACTGTAGCTTTTCTACTTGTTTATTATATCGGGGTGTTATTTTATGAAGGACGTACCTCAGCGAAAAACTACTTGCTAATTTTAAATCAATGGAAAAATGCTGTCAAATTATAATTTTTAAGTAATTTTGTATGCTTTTATATAGTTCCAGTGAATTATCGACAATATATAAGTAGTAGTAGAGGCGTGCCACTGAAAATCGCATCTTTTTATTTAATGCACAAACCCGTTCGGGTATCTCACAGTCGATCACACTCATCTCGTCTATAAATTTAATTAGGGACAAACTGTTTACAGGAGCTGGAAAATAATCGAAATTTTCGATGTTCTTGAGAGCACTTTTAAATCAATCGATATCACTGTTTTTCAGCTCTTCTGTCTAAACATAGATGTACAGTTTGCTCATTTCACAGATAAAGTTAGTCTTGAAAACGTAATAAAAACGATTCCTTAGGTGGACTGTTATTATAACAAGTCCACCTGCCCGTATGAGGCAACAGATTTTAGAGACTTTATGAGCTAATGCTACCAGATTTGGAGATAACATTTTTATCTTCATCCCGCGGATCAAAAGTGTTTTAAGATACAACCAAGCCCCACGCTCCCATAAATCGTAAAAGGAATATTTTATATTATCGAAGAATAATAATTCTTTTTAGTTCCTTCTTTAAAACAAGTTCAGATTTGTGCTGTTCTTATACCTACATAGCTGCAACAGACAGAAGGGTATCCTGAGAGTTAAACAAGTAGATTAAGAATGTATATGGGTTTTAATAATATGTAAGTAGTTCGGAATGGTTTCTAACTCGATGTTTACCATACTGGAATTACCGATTAGATCACATATAAACAAGAATCTGGAAAAGTTCATTGTCCACACAATGAGCCAATTGATTGATTCAATTAGATGGGAAAATCACTTGCCGGCAGCAAAAATAGGGTCGCAACTTGCGAACCAAATGCGAGTATAAACAACGTGAATCAAGTTGGTAAATAGCGCCCTATCTAATCCGAAGTGAGTTATCTGGCTTTGGCAGGGATGGAATGACCCGATAAAGTAGCGATTATGATTCCCCGTTTTATGCTTCGAGGGAGCAATTTATATTTAGATTCGAGATTTCTCATATTAAAATGTACCGGCGGCATGTAGCCGGCATAGATAGCTGGCGAACACATCGATTGCATGCCGCTTATCGCAACAGTGACGTACTTAGCCATCTAGTGCAAACTTGGCCCGCAGGCAACCCAATTAGCTCCTAATCAATTCAAAATATAGGCTCTAAGCGAATTAGCAAAGTTTTTTTCTGCACTCTGCAGCTGTGCTGCCGGGAAATGTTTCAATTATTTTCTCATTAATTTTTAAACGCTCTGATATTTTGATTTGCGGCTTTTCTACTTTCGATTGAGTGAAATTGTAATTTATTTGATTTCTTCAGGCAAAGTTCCTCCGGCTAGTCGAAATCATCGGACAGTAAACATTTGCTTAAAATTTCCGTTTGATTGCAAAGCTCATTAGGACCCAAATTAAAGTGAAATGAAGTATTAAAGGGGAAAGTACAATCAATCTTTGCAGTGCCCAAATAATTGTCTACGTTCTGGCGACTGTGGAGAGGATGTTTCCTGTATTAAAACAAGCATTAAAAAAAAAATGTGAGTTTGCTATAAAAAAAAAGTTATGTATTTAAGACAGAATATTTTGGAGCTTAAACTCTGTGTGTTGTTTCCATTATAAATTTATAAAAATTATTTCTTTAATTCCATTTTATATTATAGGCATACATAAAATTCTTTAACAGCATTTAGATTTTCAGCTATTTAAACACAGAAAATGTTGTATTTATTCATTTTATAATTGAAAATTGTCTAACGTTCTCCCCCAAAAATCAACGCTTCGCGTTACACTTGACACGGCTTTTTTCTTATATTTATTTCATTAAATACATAAATCAGCCCTGGCCGCGAGGAGACCAACTCTCTAACAGAGTCAGATTCGTGCTCATTCAGACAAAATGCCGCACAAAATGAAAACGTTATATAAATCAAATCGCGCCCCATTCTTAGAGGGCCGTAAAAAGACCTAAGGATACCGAATAGCATTTTGCAGGCACTCAATGCGGCTCGCTGGAGACCGCCAAGTTTAACAAAGAATTAAGCAACGGCCGGACTCGCCATCGAATAATTATTCTCACTCATATTAATTGCTCCGATGGGCTGGACGAGGCCACCGCCTTGCGTTTATCTGTTCAGCGCAATTTTATGAACACGAAGCGTATACGCAATATTTACGCCAGTATTTATCCGTGAGCCTGCTTTAAAAGGCCCTTCCTTATTTCATTTCGAGCCCAGCAGCACATGTATACGCTTATTTTAAGTGTTCACATATCCCTCTGTTTGCTGCATGATTGAAAGCAAACAAATGAGCAAGGACAAGGCACATTTATTTACTCTTAATTCGGCGGGAGCCGATTCCTCCTCCACAAGAAGCAGTTTTCTTGCCGACTTGTTATCCTTGTTGTGCACTTGTTGATGGACTCCTGGCGGCGTAACAATGTTCATTTGAATACTGTAAACATTCTTTGGCATTACGCTAAGCCAGCGGCAGTAGATTCCATTTACTTTGAATTTGCCAACACATTAGGCGACTTATGCCGGCATGACTCGTCCAAACAAAGTCAGGCCACTTATATTATCCGAATATAAATTTTGGGAATATTGTTTGTATATGATAACGAAGGTACTTCAGGCTGTATTCTTTATTCTTTATTTATAGAACTTATTGCTAGGACAAACCCACCTGAATGCACTTTGCCTCCATCCTCGCAAGAATAATTCTGTTCTGATTTAATTTGGAACTAATATATAACATTTTTCCAAGGCAATCAGAGGTATAAGTCTGCAGTTTTCTCTGCTTTAACTTTTGTTTTAATTTGCCTACAACGGCACTGAATAATTTTATATCACGTTTTGATTGGTCCGTTGTCTATGTGTGCATCGATATTTTTTGGTTTTATTTCCAACATTCATCAACGCGTTCTAATCGAATCCATATGGACATATTTGTCATTCAAATTTTTTTTCTCACAGCTTGGCAATCAGATGAACTAATAGAATTTACACGGTTTCATCGAGAGCAGAAAAACACAGAAAAATAAATAGAACCAGAACAAAGTAATGCTTTGATAAATCTCTATGCAATCAGTTCAAATAATACATCAGAATAGAGCTGAAAATTGGATTGGTATTTATTTAATATATTTTTAATATCCTTGCACCGCATGACGTATAGATTGAGATAAAAGAATAACTTCCTGAATATGCATCAACCTCTGGCCGAACTCTCACATAGCACTCGAAGCAATGCATATGGATACGGACTCTTTTTTTTTTTTTCTGTGACCCGGAATCCAAGCATTCGATGGTGGGCAGGAGCTGGGAACGGTTTCTGTTTCATATTAAAAAATACCGGTGCGCCTGATTGATTTACGGGTGCGTCCGCCTGGCTAGGCCAACAAACCGACGGGACCCTGAAGGTGTTGCAGTTGAGCAAACCAACCGCATGAAAGGTGCCACTGTTGCAGCCTGCTCGACACAGAAATATATGCAACATATATCTAGAAGAAAAGTTCGACAAAAACATTGGGTGCAATATAAAACTGTAAAATTGGAATGCAATCTATCTATATCTAATAGATTTATTTAGAGCTATTCTATCACTTTTATCTAGCTGTTAAAATACAACAATTTAAATCATATGAAGTTTGTTAAAAAACACCATCAACAAATAGTTTCATTACAATTTTGATTAAGTATACTTAATTATATTTTTTTCATGATCACAAAATCATTTGCAGCACACTGCAAGTTTTCAGTGTGATTCCCCGTTAAAGTGGCATAGTTAAGTTCCGATGGTTGGTAGTTGGGATTGATGGACTTTGAGCGCAAAACACAGCTATATGTTTGCTTTAAGCTGGATATTTGGCTCAATAACCAAACACGGAGTATCGTAATAAAGAGCGCATGACCTTTTCAGTTGATTTGTAATAGCAAATTCTAATATTGAAACTGAAATATCTTTCATAGTACTTTTATCATTTCTTTTTCAACATTTTTTTAAACTTGATATTTTCCAAATTTTTAAAATTATATTTCTGGTTTTTATGAAAATAGAACTCCTAATTAGAATTAATGTGCATAGATTTAACATTTTTTGGTGAAGCTTTTTCTCTTATTTCAAGACTCTAATTGGATTCATTTTGTGCTTCCTTAAATTTGAGTAATTGAATCGAATAAAAAACAAGGCTGAAGATTAATTTGCCAATCCGTTTGGTAAGCTCTGTTAATGCGCTGGATGCCTAATTGTCTAAAACAATTTATGAGGGTCCTGACTTATTTGAGTTCGCAGCTTATAAATACTTTTGCCCTTTGGTAATTCCTCATTCGAAACGTAACGAGCTGGGCAATTAATTAGCTAATGAAATTACATTTGAGTGGCTGAAAACCTTTGGCATTACAACTTGTTGACACATTTTTGGCGCCAAAGTTCCTGGAACAGTTTTTGTTTTGCGATTCCGCCGACTGCCAATTACATTTGCCGTTGACAAGCCTTTAAAAAGCCGCTTGCCTGCCCTTGGGCCACATTTCCAACGTGTCGACTAATTAAGCCCACAAAGCTTAAAAACTTAAATGCTGTACATTAATCGTGGACTTGTTGCACTTCAAGGAGGGACTTAAAGTGTCTGGCCCTTGCGCTTACCAAATCATTAAATAATTATGTGCTCATGACAGCTAATTGGCGGCCTTCGGCCTTTGCCTTAATTGCGGGAAATTTAAAATACAGCACTTTTATTTGTAATATTAAGGAACTTAAAGCAGTTTGACCAAAACATTTTAGGAAAATTGCAGGGTTTTAGTCCATTTCTCAAATATTTCTGCTCAGCGGTTGCTGTATTTCGTGTAAAAATAAAGACCACATTTGAGCCACTAATGCGCCCAATTTAATATCTCCTGAGCCATAATGATAGCTCCAAATTCCATACAAGTTCCGCCCAAGGCCCTGATAATACTATTTCAAAAATTCCACATTTGTAATGCTTTTTGTGCTAAAATATGGTTCTGAATCCTGAAATATCTTAAATTACGAGCCGTTTGGGTCGGCTTCTTCTGTAAGCTGTCAAAATGTTATTTCATATAAAAGTTTCGCTTTGAATTAAAGCCATAGGAACACTAGCGAGGCCATACCAATAAATCAGTGTTACTCTGTGGCCAACAGCAAATAGAAACGCATTGCCCCTATGCGCCGCCAGATTTGGATTTTGTAGCCTGCCATGAACGAAATGCGTATACGCCACGTTGACGAAAGCTCATTAGTGCTGGGCGGTGTTTTTAAATGGGCGTGTTAAGCTCGCTCCATGCACCCACGGGGGGAACACTACAATCCAGTATGGAGATAGCTTGTTGTCAGCTCATCACTCTGATTTAATGACCAGATGGCGAGGATGTGTGGACAGGAGACCAAATCCAGCACGTACAAGCAATTAAACTAGTTCACAAACTAAGCAATTATCACAATTAAGCTAGGTCTGACCACGTCTCCCCCAATATACATATATCTTCGCTATGAAAGTAATTATTATCGCCGACTGGTGAGGCAAGTTACTGATATTTGATACATGATCCGCTACCGAGTAGCGGTAAGAATGGTAGGCATATCCAATATGCATTTCAATGTCACATAGTCTTTTTTGAAGTAACGATAGTAATGATATCACTAAATCAAAATATTTTACAAGGGTTTTAAAAACTTCTCATTTCTAAAAACTTGTACCCCTCTATACTGAGCGCAATAGATATATATTATATTATATCTTGTGAATCAGATACTTGAACTATGTATATGCTCATAAGAATAGAGTTTCCTGTTACTCAGCTTCTTCTTTACTGTGCTTCCATATAGGGAGTATTCTAAAAAAAAAAAAGTTTATTTGTGACTTCAGTATGTTAAACGTCGTGTTCATTATCGAATCAATAGTGATGCATAAATATTTGTTTGCCATCCGTGTCACTAGGACCAATTGGCCGTAAACTGAAGAGAAGCAATCTTAAAGGGCGACACCAATTCTAGCCACTTTTGCAGCGTATTTGCTTATCACATTCTGATTGCACAGAAAATCAAGGAAGAGCAAACAACGAAATTGTATGGCATCTGGCGGAAACGGAGTAAATGGAAGGAAAGACCAAGAAGGGAATCAAATTACTTGGCTCGGTCGCAAAGTGGTTAATTTCAGACTGGCTGTGGTGGGCGTGACCTGTGTGGGGCGGTCTAAGCCAATTTGCGCTATATTGTCCAGTTAATAAATAGTTGAGATGTTGTTTTGGGTCTTTTGAGTTCTCAACATGGTTTTATCAGGGATTTGCCTGTTTATGATGTGCCTTTGGATTTTTGCGAGCCGAGCGGAAGAAAACGCTTTAAAAACTCTTCTCTTTGAAAATATTTTCATATTTGGATAAGCAAATTTCATGTGCAATTTGATAATGTGGGTGTTGTTGGATTAATTTAGAAATTGAAAATGTCTTGCGATTGCAAAGCGCATTGATAAATCAAATTTAAAGTTATATTACCCAATTTCTCATGATTTTGATTGTTTATTTATTTATTTCTAGACAACAAAATTGTGGATAGTCATAATTGACCAATATGAAGTAGAAGAAGGTGTATTAAATTTGGAATATGGCTGGTAAGCATACATCGGTTACTTCCCAATTTGAATAAAGGATACTCGGAAGTTACAGATAGACTTGGCCATCCATTACAAATGTTTGCACACTATCCAGCTAAATTATTCACTCCGAAGATACTCCCTATTATGTGCTAGCCGTTCGCTTCGTTACCCGTTACCCTTTTCTCGGCAGCCGGAGCATGACAGACAGGGGCAGGTTCAGAATGTAATAAAGAGCTTACAATTTATGACATCTCGGCAGGAGTGGAGGCGTCTGGACGAAGGAGTCCTCGGCGCTGCTGAAGCTGTTGTCGCCTGTGGAGACTCAGAGGTAAACTGCTGGCACCTGTTGATTGCTCACCTGTCATCTATACATATTTTATCATATTCGGTTGGCTTGAAAACGACTACGGGATTTCTTGTCACACAATTGGGCCTAACAGGCCCACAATTAAATTGGACATCTCAATCCCTGGCTTAATTACACAATATAGTGGGCTATAAAAGGTGCAACTATTTCTGCCTATGGTTTTAATTTCATTATGTCCCTTTGTCCTTTTTCTGTCAGTTTAATTTGGTGGAAAATTGCATGGGGCAGCTAATTAGGTTTCACAAGACAAGATAAATTATTTGACCGCCAGGTGCCGTCCTCGATTGACCTAGCCACCCGTCACCCGTCGGCGAGAATGCCTCCTGGTTTTTCGATTGCGCCTATGTTATTGTATCAACTTCTTCATTTGATTGTTTTCGTTTGCTTGTTGTGGCTGAATGGGAGAGTGTGTGTCCCCAAATTGTGGCATTGACATTCGCCGGAAGCCAAGGAAAAACATTTTCCGACGGCTTCTGCTGTGCCCGACACTTCTGTCTGGCATTTGTAAATCAGTTTGCACCCCGAGCCGGGGTCCGAACCTCCATATTATTGTTGACTTGCCAACTCAAATCAATATCGGCATACACACATGTGGTCGCAATTGAATTTGAATAATTCGGATCTGTTTCGATTTAAACTTTCTGGCATGTCACATATATTATCACACGAGAATTTGGGTCTTAAATGACTTAGCGGGCAACTCTCTAAATTATCAATATTAAAATTTTTAGCTTTTAAATAATTAATTCTTGCAAACAAATTTTAGCCCGGTAAATTGCCTTACCCTGGCAAATGTGTCAAAATTAATTACAAAATGTGTACACATCAGTTTAATTAATGCAATTTCCGATGTTATATTGTGGCCTGCCTGGCGCTGCCTCACCTGTTGCAATTATTTATGCAAAGTGACTTGGCCAACAAATTTCGGTAACGGATGTGTGTGATGGGCGGAAACAGATGACAAATGTTTTAATAACTTTACTTAGCAATATGTTGAGTATGAAGGTGTGCCTTGGCCGACAGGTCGAATTTTCCTATTTTTGGATTAGCAAAAGTGCAGGACCTAAAATAACTGACCAGATAATGAAATATTTAAAGGTTTAACCTACAACACTGGCTAACTGGCTGCGAACGGGTTCCGCGTCGCCACTGGAACACGGAAAAACACTCGAGACCCATTTTGCATTATAAATGACAAACGAACTTTGAAAGAAATTTCAGTGTTAAATTCGTGAATGGGGAATGTCCTGAATTGCGTCAATGCGAAATATTGACATCTATACTGTATTAACAAACATGAATGGGGCCCTGGATCCATATAAAAGTTAGCTACCTTTTAACGAGAATGAATTGACCAAATTTGAAAACCGTTTTCTTAGGGGTTTGATCTTCATTAAATATTACATTTTAAGTTCAAAGCATCTTAATTAATTAACATTTTGGCGTGCTAACAATCTTTAAGTCTAAAAAACTGTCTGCCTTTTACATTGTAATCTAAGTTTATTAAACATTACCATATTTCGAATTTCACGAAATGTTTTAAAGCTGTACATTTCTAGGAATCTGGATCACTTGGATTTGGGAATCCGATCATCAAATTTTTAGGGCACATCCGCTCAGTTGTATTTATTAAATATCTTTTGATTTTTCGGATTCCATACTATACATGTTATATATATCAAAACCTCAAAATTAAAAGCCATAATTATTAAATAAACTTTTTAGAGCATTGGTGGAATAATTAAAATATTTTTCTTTTATACAAATAAAGTATTTTTAGAGTTTAAAGTTGGCTTGATAATTATCTTATTTATATTAATCGTACAGTTTTAGTCATCCGTGAATTAGTTACAGTTGCAGACTTTTTGTTTAACGTTAAAAAAAAACCATAAATAATAGATAACTCATTTTTAAGATTGTTTTAAGCATTTCATCATTTCCCAGATCAGATTATTTCCGAAGCTATAGCAATTTAAAGTGAGCGCTCTTGTACCAGCCTACACACCTGCAATGTTTCCTTCTTTTAATTTTTTAGGGAAATTTTTAATATGGTATACTTTTAAAATTCCGTACGTCCTTCACCAGATACATGTATGTAGATTATGTGGATTCTTTTATTCGCTATAGGCTTATATTTGATTGAGTTCTGCTGCATGCCTCGGAGGTTCTCGTGCAAAGTTGCATAAGTTGGATAACGAAATATTAATTTGTTAGTCAATCGACCCAAGGTAACATATAAAAATGTGTTTCATTCGTTCCTATTCTATCTATACGAAACAAGTAGGAAAGCTACAGTTCAGTGTGACCGGTACCCGAAACATTGTTGGTTAAATTTACGGGATGATGGATTTGGCTAATTCACTTGGTCTAATTATGCTCAAATTTATGAAAAACTTAAACTTAACTTAAACAGAAACTTTATTGTTGGGCGTGTCAAAATTTTTAAACAAAGTTGATCTGCATGGAACAGATTAGAATGTTGTCACCAAATTTGGCAGCTTTAGCTCTTTTAGTCTCTGAGATCTGTTGATTCAAACGGACAGACGGACACATCTAAATCGACTCGGCTGGTGATGCCGATCAAAATTATATATACTATACGGGGTTGGAGATTGCTCTTTCTGCCTGTTACATACATTCTCGGTTGGCACTAAGCTATAATACCTTTGTACCCTACGGTTACCGGGTATAATAAATGCTTTTGAATTTCTCTGTATTCCAATTATGTGAAATCACTGTTTTGATCGCCATCTACAAGAGGCGTGCCCAATCTGTCCAGCAGAAAGTTGTTTAAATTACTTGACTCCTGTCTTGAGGTTTCATCTGATTGTACCACTCTGTTTCCGCATTTTATTAGCCATGCGTCATTAAAGTTAACGCCTCCTTTTTGGGAGTACCAAGATGAGGCACGCCCAAAAATTCTATAATATGGTTCTACTCGTATCATTGGACAACAATCTTAATTTGGGACCTTGTGTATTTGTCAGCTTTTTTGTAGCGTAATGACAATGTTTTGCTATCGCGACAGCTTGATAATAGTGTTTGGCATTAGGAACATTATTTGTATACATACATATGTAAGCCAAATAAATGATTTTAGGACGATTTTAGAGCTCGGCATTGAAAGCATCAGAGGAATCATTTTAAAAACTTTTAATTTTATTACAATTTGGGATGTACCAAAGAAATCCCCTTTATTCCGTTATTCCCGAAGTTCTTGCCAATTTTATAAAATGTCCCTCTAGACGCTGGATCTGGTCGATAATCAAAACGGGGTGCAATTTCTCGAACCCTCTGAAGTCTATAAATATATTGATTGACAATTAATGGTATTTTATGAGTTTTGTTTGGCAAAGTAGCTGATGCCATTTTGACATGGGTAACATGGGTTCAATATTGACTTTAAGAGCACCTTCATTGTAAACAAAATGTAAATACTTCGAATGTTTTTTAATTGACGTCCCTTATTATAAAGATTTCTTTCTTTGTAGTTTTTCCAACATATTTTTATGTAGATAATTGGCTAATTGTATATAGCTAAACCATTATTTTTTTGGTGGTTACTAAATTTAATAATAAAATCTACAAATATCATTTCCTAATATCCTGAAATACAATTAAAATTGACCCCCAAAAACAAGCAAATTTTATATTAAACTGCAATGCAGCAAAGGCTTAATCACTTCAAAGACCATTGTAGAATATTTAAAATTCTATCTAGTTTGTGTTCTTTCAGTCAATAAATAGCAACAGCACGGATCCTAAAACATGTTTTTCATGAATTACTTTGATTTTATATGAGTCTTTTTTATTAATTATTGTTATATTGCGACGGTAAGGTATAACATAATTTGAAAAGGAGCTGTTAGCTTCCCTCGGAGAAAATGTAAATATTGTTTTGTAATAGCTCACCTGTGCTATGATTCAACACTGTTTAGCAATTCAAATCGAAATATGCAAGCACTGATTTAAACGGACTTTTTATCTTCAAAATTCTAGCGAAAAGTGCCTTAAAAAGTTGTTCAATTAGGCAAGGAATCTGTTACAATGAGAGCGCACAAAAGGTATACTACACTTTTTCCCCCACAAAAGAGACAATGGGCAAAAAGTCGAACTACAAAACACACGGAGTGCAGTTGAAAACTATTTTTTTGAATCTGCTTTAAGGATTTGACTGTTTCTTCAGTTGCCAGTTGAGGTTCTTTCGAAGCGCGCCGAACGAATGCAACGCTGCCGAGGCCAACGACTTGTTTTATAGCCCTCCACCAAAGCCGAAACCCACCCGAATCCGAAACCGAGCCGGAATCGGAGTCCCCACGAAGTTGACCAAGTCGGCATTTCCCATTCAAAGTCAACTAGTTGCTCCTGTTGCTTCTTCAATCGGGAGCTTTTGGGGCCGCCGGCTGACCCACCGGTTCGCGTCTCGGCTGGTGGACGTCGGGCTTTGGCGCCAACGCAATTTTCGCTGTTGCCTGTTGTTGTTGCGCGTGACGTCAGCGGGTCGGGGTCGCGGTGATTTAAAGCTGTGCTAGCTGCCTGCCATTCGCTGGCATCGGAATTGGGCGAGTTGTTGTTGGTTAGCCGGTCACCTACGCAGCCCGCACACACATCAGTAGGCGGCGCCTACGTAGTTGGCCCCTAAATCAAGCCCAAGTCACACTCACAGCATCCCAGAGCGATGCAGGATATGAAAAGTCTGGCCTTTTCGGCCCTAACGCGTTCACTTTCGTTGTCAAAATTATTCGCAAGACTGAGGTAGAGGTTAGCTAAAAGGAT
>JAEIIF010026870.1:0-15020 GCA_018874455.1 Drosophila trapezifrons
AATTTAATTAATAAACTATATTAGATCTCTCTTTAATATAGATTTGAGGGTCAAGAAAAATATACCTACAGTTTTTGATCTTATCAAAATTTCTTGTGTATTTATAGATGGACATTTTATTATTTATCTGAAATCCCGCCTTTTTTTTCCTATTGGCTGGAAAAAAAGAGAAAACAAAGAAACTCAACATAGCAATTGAAGATAAAAACACAAAAACAAAAACTCGCATGACCGCTCTCAAACACACTTACGCTCTCTCACCCACAAACACATGCGCAGGCGATGATCGTTGGCGAATGAAAAACGATGTTGGCCGATGGTCATTCACGGACACGATTGAAAACTGGAAAAGAGCGAAGCAATTGAGGTGAGAAGCAATAACAAAGCATATTGCTGACGTGAGAGAGAGTGTGGGTGTTGCGGCGCGTGTATGGTAATGATCTCAGCCAGAGCGGGATGGCAACATGGGAATGTGCACTGAGCAAAAAATATCCCACCACTTTCATGATCTCATATAATAGAAATTATTCTCAGGAAGTTAAGCAAGTAAACCGATTAAAAGCTAAAAAGTTAATATGAAAACTCTCTTAGACGAAATTAATTGAAATTTGAAAATAATTCTAAAAACTAAATAGAAATATATAAAATCACAAATATTAATAATTTGAAAAAATATTTATTTATGTAAATTAAAATCTTTAATAAATCTTTAAACTTATTTTTCTTCAATATTCTTAAAATGTATTTTTCGCAGTGCTCTTTTTGTATTTTTGCATATTTCCTGAGTGCCCGTCGTGGCTTTTATTGTTTACAAAATATTTCCGCAGCACATGTCGCACGGCTGGAGGCTTCGCTTCCTTCCTCATCTTTCCCATCTTCCGCCTGACACGCCCCCTCTTCAGCCACCCCGTCCCTCCTCAAATTCTGCTTCTTCTAACGGCGGCAACCTACGAATGCGCCATTTGGTTTCGTTTAGCGCCGACTTTGCAGTCATACATACATATATATTCGAACTATAGCTTGTCGGCGGCTTAGATCAAATAATGCGATTTCATGCCAAGTCGCAAATTGTCAAGCGGTCGTCGCATCCGCCGCCCCGCCTCCTTTCCCTTTCCCTTTAGCCGTATCTTTCGGATGCATTTCGACCTTTCTGCGATGTGTGCTCCAATTTGATTATGAAACCAGCGAAAAAATGTCGAGGAAAAATATTAATTTGCCTCTGTTGTGTAGCGCACAATATTTTTTAATTAATTCAAAATATTTTTAGCACTTTTTTTGCGCTCCGAACATTTTGTTTATCAACAAGTTGCTTTGAAGTTCGCCGGTTGGGGAAAAAAAATGTTCAGGGTAGCGGGGGGAATTGTTAGATGCTGGCCCATTAAATTTCCTAGACGCGAATCAATTTTCCAGTTGCTGCAGTTCAGCGAACTAAAGTCAACTGAGGCAGCGGTTCCAGTGCTGTCAGTTTGACTTTTTTTTTGATTACAGATGGTAACACTTTTACCCAACGGAAGCGCATGGTCACATAGTTCTCCTTTGTATTCGTTTATTTTATTTAGACTCTATTGTTATTATTTTTTTTATTTATATAACATTCATATAATATATATTATTGTCTTTGGAGCAACCTTAAAGATATTTGTAGCTATTATTTTAAGGGGATTGTTAATGCCCAGTCATCATATTAAGTACTTGTCATATGCCAAATCGTTATTTCATTTAATACAAATACACTTATATTTTTCTTAGATTTATATATATTTTATTAAACAAAAAGAAATCAAAACTAACATGTTCACCATGAGTAAAATCTTAAGTGAACTAGAAAATGGAAAACCATATTACTATATAATTAATTTTTGAATGGTTTTCCTTTTTGTATATATTTGTATATCTATATTTATTTTGTTGTCCTTAAAAGCATTTTTTTTCGATTTGATCTGTTTTCCTTTAAAATATATTGTTGACAGCACTGAATGGCAGCGACGCCTGCCGAGAAGTTCAGTATTTTCCTTTTTTTATTGAGTATCATATAATTTTCATTTTGATGCCTTTTATGACACTTCCAAAAAAACGGGCGCTGCTTTGACGTCAGTTTGGACTCGGCCGGTCCTCATCTCCCCCATTCGCATAAAAATATCTGAAATGGACTAGGTATTTATGATTCCGTTTATGCATTTTTCTGTTTTATTGTTTAATTTTTGTTACTTCGATTTGTTCGATCTTCGTTGCCAGCGGCGACGTTTGAAAAAAAGTTAATTGAGTTGTAAAAATTATAAAGTTGTAAAAATCCCCCCGCGACCAAAATAAAATGGAAAAAAAGAAGTATTCGCCGGGTAAAAGTTATATGCGATGGATGCAGATACAGATTTGGTTTCCTTACCATAACTTCCAGTTGAAACCAGCTGGAAAACAAAAGCGTAACCAAAACTACATACGCTTCTTCGATGTTTTACGATCGTGAAATGAATAGCTCTTCTCCGTTGCCTGCTTCTTCTGGTTTCATTTCTTTTTTGGGATTTTCTTCGGGATTTTACGATTTTGGATCGGGTTGGGCCTCGATAGGTAAGAAACTAGTGCAAAGTGGTTATGAAAAGATCTTGCCAGATCACCTGATCTTGACTTCTAGCTGATTCTGTTTACCGATCCATCATTAAATATGCGTATAAATTACATTTCACCTGGTTATAAAGATGAAAGTATATTGAACCCGAAGCGACAAATTTTTGATTATTTTAAAATAACAAAAAAATACTACGCACGAATGGCAGAAGTTATAAAAGCATCAATAATAATAATTGGATTGTTTGAAATATAAGTTTCTAATTAACTTATTCTCTGTCTGGGTTTCTCTTGGCTTGAGGCTCATAAGAATTATTTATTATTATTAAATAATTAATAAAATAAACAAATAAAAAAAATATAAATTAAAAAACCTAAAAGCATATTTCAATAAAATCTGTCCATTTATCAATCATTCTCTTAACTTAGCACCAATCATCACCTTTAATAAATACAATCTTTTACGCAAAGTTATCTAGCATCAATTTTACAACTTGATTGGCGAGACCAACTTGAAATCAAATTATTTTTTTAAGTTCCGAAGATTAATTAAATATGTGTTAATTTAATAAGGGTAACTTTGATAGGTTTCAAGCACCTGTTTATATTCAGTGTTTATTTTCCAAAGCTTATCTTACATACCATCGTGGAAACTTTTTCTTTATATATTTACTTAATAAATTAAAATAAGATAAAATAAGGTAAACAAATCCCTACCACGTCTGTCAACCCTGGGAACCAATCGGTCATATTCACATCCCCAATCCCTTCACTGTCACTCGATTCACTTCTTGTAACCCTTAAATCCTTAATGATCTTATCGACTTCTCATTAGCCCCTCATTGAGGATCGATGAGGATCCTTTCCCAAATACAGCTGCAACAAGTGGCAGGTCTCTAACGATCCCGAGAGAGTCTACCCCTTGACCCGAAACAAAGTCGGGAGAAGGTGTCATAAATCCACATGTGGCTGTAAAGTGTTACTAATTTCTGTTTCTGTTTCCATTTCGATTTATGATCCTTAGCTCTCTTTTTGCTACCCCTTGGCTTGTGATGTTTTTGTGTATGTACCATATTATAAGCTTATAATAATAGAAAAGTATTCTTCGGATTGCCTAGAAAGTCACCTAAGACTTATCAGAAAAAAACGATCATTTCGCCAATAAATGTAATTTAAATAAATTAAAGCAATTAAAAAATGGTAACAGAACCAAAATAGGAAAATAATATGAAAAATGAGTATCATGGGTATCTGGCATATTTGCTTGAAATAGAATTAAGATTTTTTTAAAACCGTAAATAAAGTAATCTTAAACAATAGGTATCTGCTAGTCGAATATCTTCCATATGTGTTCGCCAGCGACAGTCGTCACCCTGCGTCCGATATTCGATTCCGCTCTGGGGCCACCTAATTTCACATGAACATGTTAATGTTTACACGCGTACCGCGATTTTTATGTTCGCCCCCGCCGCGTATCGTCAGCTCCCCCGCCTCAAGCTCCTTAAGCCCCATTCCACATTGCATACATATATCTCTATAGAGACCCGACTAACGATCCAGCCAACCACCGTCTTTAGCTTATCGCCACGATCGTCCGGGGCGAACCGACGATTGCCGAGCTCGTCTTGGGGGCAAGCCCACAGCTGCTCGGCCCGAGCAGCGATCCCCAAGATCAGTCGCAGTTCGTCCGTCAACCTCGTCGCGTCTCGACCTTATCCGCCCTGCTCCCGATAAGCCCGACTTAATTTCCGAGATCTCGAAGTCAGCCAACGCGAGCCGGGAATTTTGTGAAGTGCTTGAACTAATTATAATTCAGATCGGAATTGTTGCAGTGCAGTTGCCAAAATGAGCGGAAGTTCCAATCCAAATTGTTCCAAGGACCGGGCCAAGCCGGTGGAGACCCTAGTGTTGGCCAATTACGCCCTGAAAGCCGAACAGAAGAAGGCCCAGGGTCAAGGTGGCCGAAAGGAGGATGAACGCATCACCAGTGCGGTGATGAAGGTCCTCGAGGGATACGACTGGAATCTAGTTCAGGCGTCAGCCAAGTAAGTTCAAAAAGAAGGCAACTTTAATCATTTTCAACACTCATATATGAGTTTTGGTAGATCAAAAATAAATTCAAATTGGGGATGACAATATACCTAGTTGCTGTATTATTATTACTTATTTATTTATAAATATTTATTCACCGAATAAGCCGGTAACAAAAGGTTGTAATTAGTCGAATCTTTAATTTGTTAAATCATAAAAATGGGTATCCTGCCAAGTCAATATACATAATTAAACCTTTGCCAAGCCAAATACCTACCGAGTCTCTTTGCAATCCCCAGCAGAGCAAATTGAGACCTCAATGGAACCATAACCCAGAGGAGAACCCATGAATGACTAAACCTGCCCGGCTCAGCCTTCGATGAGTTCGCTGATTAACACAATTTCCAGGCATATATACTATATGCATATATACGTGGGTTTTCTTTTATTTAACTGGATAAACAAACTCGGCGAACCGCAAAGGGAAAAAAGAGAGAGAGAAAAAAAAGAGAGATATTGCCGGCTATAGTACGAACGAAACGATTGGGAATCTGTCGGCATATGTAAATATAAATGAATTTACACATTCACACATATTAGACAACACACAAGCCACTGGCTGTGTGTGGCTTTGTGTGTTGGGAGCAACAAATTGGCCAAAGGCAGGAATAATAGGAAATGGCAATAACAAGACGCCAGATGCAGAGATACAAAAAAATACAGGCCTCAATAAATGTGTGGCGCAGAGGAACAAAATGCTCGAGATGAAGACGACGACGACAAATCAATTCAGGCATAAAAAGCGAATAAATATGTTTTTAGCGTAAAGACGCTAACTGCTAACAAGGTGGGGGAGTGGGGGAGTTGGGGCTCTGTGGCGGGGTCCTAACCGCAGCCGATCTCAACCCAAGCGAACCGCGGGAGCCGACTGCCGTTGACACTTGACAGTCGCGACTCAGGCTCTGGTCCAGAGTCGTGAGAAAGACGGCCTGATTCCTCTGATCCCTCAGAATCTCCCGATCCTTGGGAGCTCCGCTCTTCTATTTGACCGGCAATTAGCAAATGTCGGGACTTCCACCTCCGGTCTTCGGTCTTAAGTCTTGGAGACGGGATCCCAGTGCTTATCTCAGTCCGACAGCCGCCGCCTCCTCACCGCGCTTTGTTCTCTTTTGTTGATGTCGCTTATCACTCGAATTACACTTTAAAAAGTGTTTTTTTTGAGTTAAAAGTAATATCAGGATAAAGCAACATTATTGATATGAATTTATAATCTTTTATAGTTTTTTTAATCTCTTTTTTTTAACATTATATTTTTTAGGTCACAACAAAATAACGTATTTTATGCGATGTGTACAAAATTCATGATATTTTTCCGGATATATTTTAAATTATTTTCAAAGCAACTTATTTTCGGTAAAACCATAGCAAAAACATGTGTTTTTTATTGTTTATCGATGTTATTTTTCTCCTCAGTATGGGCGGATGGGGGTCGTCTCTCAGCTGTCCAGGGACAAACATCCTTGGGCACAGTTCCCCTTGTACTCGAAGCCCCAAACCCCTTTGCTGTTCGCTGTTCGCTGCTCATTGCAAAATGCGCAGAAAGCGCTGTCAAGAGCACGTGTGTGTTTGCACAAGGATATGAGCGCCATTTCCTTTCCTTTATCTATCCACGGTTGTGTGCCACCATTCGCCCCTCTATATACATCCCTTCCCCCTTATTTCCTGGCCCCCTATACTGCCACACAGACGCACTAGAAATTGTTTACCTTGCGCTTTATAAGCCTTGTTTATTTCCCCTTAAAATCGCTTAAATGCACATCGCTTCTCCCACACCTCTCGCCCCACTTACCTTTGCGACTGTCACATTCCAAATTAAATCTTGTAAATGGTGAAAAAATGTTATAAATCGGTGCGGGAGATATATTTAATTGCTTCACTCTCTGCGCTGATTGACAGCAGCTATCGATGCCAAATTGTTTTCCGTTTCCGTTTTGTATTGGATGTTTGAAGGAGGTGGGAATTTAAAGGGCAGTCTTTTAATTACACGATTTATTGTTAAATAGTTGCTACTTTTCTTTTACTCATAATACAATTTTTGTATGTATCTTAGGATGGTTAAAAGGTCATTTTATGAACATTTAGAAGTTGAATTCTAGTTTAATTCGATTAATACTTGAAGTGAGTTTCCTGGTTAAAAAAATAATTTTTTTAACATATTTTTATTGGGAATTTAATATATACAGCCGCTTTACTTATTTATAAAATTGGTCAAAACAAAAAAAGAGCTGACAGCAAGTGTCGCCTACTGCTGACAAATTTGTGGTTAATTTTTGCTAATTTTTTATGATCCATTTCGCTCAGACTGGAGACCGCAAAAATGATATAACTGTTTGATCTGGTTAAATGAATTTCGCGTGAATCATTCTGTGGTGGCGAACGCCTAAAATGCTTACTTAGAAACCCCACATAAATGCTGGGAACCCACTTGAGCAGTCTGTTATATGAGTACATATAGCTATAGGTATTGGTAAGGCGGGGTTTGTTATTAAATAATACAGATACCATGTGCTGCACGTTGGCGGAACCCTTCCCAGTTTTAGCTTCGGGTTCTTATGTTCTATTTGCTCGACTTGATTAGATATGGAGTTTAATAAGGAATGGAGTCGAAGAGGAGCCCAACTTAGGGTAGGACTTCAGCGACGCTATAGCGCTATAAATATTCCGCTGCTTATCTGGGTGTCCGGTGTGTCCCGCCGAGGTGTTATCACACACCCCATCGACCAGGTGGTGGGGAGCTTCGTTCTCCGTTCTCCCGTCTCGGTTCTTGGTTTCCAACTCTGATATCATCCATCCCGAAACTAGCTCTTCTTTCGGCCCTGCGACGAGTCAATTTACATGGCCCCAACAAGTCATCTCGGGCAGCCTAACCAAACACTTCCCCCGATTCCCAGTGCATGGAGGAAGCTCCATGCGGAGCCAGACCGCATAAACCCATCAGCATGGGGAACAGTGGAACAAATCCGCATAGAGTTCCAGGACAGGAGCTTAAGGATAACTATTTAAATAACGAAAAAAGGTAGTTTAACATTAAATCATTAATGGCATAGAAAACATATTTAAATTAAATTTTCAAAATATACAAAATATATTATAGTTTAATTTAGTAGTACAAGAATAATACAAAATAAATACACAATAATTAGAATTATTATAATATTTTCCTTATTATTTAAAATCTTTCTAACAACCACCTTTATCCCAACGTTGGTCCCGCCTTTTGGCTGCTGATGGATCCGACAGGGCCGGCAAACATGTTGCTAGCTGTTGCTCCACCTCATGTTGGTAACACCCTCTCTCCCCAGTTACCGCCCGCCTCCTGCCAAGAGGAGCGGCAACCTCAGCTCCTGGTGGCCGGTAAAAGTTTGTGCAGCGGCAACAGCAAGTACAGATACACGTGCGGCTTACAAGGCAAATATTGATTTTGTTGTTGCCGCCAGTGTTGCTGATGGTGCTGTTTTTGTTGTAGCTGTTGTTGTTGCCATAGGGTGTCGCTGCGGTGGCCAAAGCCACAAATAACCACAAATGTTGGCCAAAAAGTTTTCAGCCTAGACTCTCACTTTGCATACTTTTCACTGAGCTGCAGCTAGAATTTACAAAACATTTTTCCTCAGCCATTGTAAATGGTAAGGGATGTCTTCACAAAATAAAACCAATAATGATATATCGAAAATAATATCGATTTTAAACAAATTTGTATATCAATATATAATATCGATATTGTGTAATTAACAACAGGAAGTATAATTATATTGTCTGTATAAGGCTAGGGATATTTTTCAATAAACAAGGATACATCGGAAAACTCTCATTGATATTAATGTTCCCCCTCACTATCGGTGTGATATTGATGTATCGATACTTTGGGCCATCCCTAATAGGGATCATCTCTGCGCGGCTCTGACACCATTTTGTAGCCCCCATCGATGGGAATATTTATGAGCAGGTGAGCAATGGCGCGACAATGGCCGAAAAAGTTGCCAGCCAACTAAAGGCGGGTAAGCCAATTCGGCGGAACGATGTGAGCCAAAGCCAGTGAGGCTCAAGAGATTCGCCGATTAAATCCCAGGCAGGTTAAAGGCTTCTTCTCCCGGCGGAGCGGAAATGAAGTGGAACATCGATTTGATGAGCTGAAGAGCCTGTCACTTTTTGATATTTCTGCATTTGTACGGTTACCCTCGGAAGTGATTTTCAAATGTTGTCAGGGTATGAAAGTTATTTAATAAAGATAACTGTTAGGAAAGTTACATAATTGATTGTGACTTAAATTAAATTTTGTTTGGTTTTTTAAAGAATAATTTTAGATCAAACTTTAAAAATTACAAATTAAATATATATTTTTGATGGTTATATTAGTTTTTTTTTGACTAATAAGTATTGTTAAAATAATGTTTATTCACTTGAAGATGATTGTAAAACGCTCGGAAATTCGTTTATATTTTTATTTTGTATTATTTTAATATTAGTTTCTTTATTGCCGACTATTTTTCCTTTTAAAGATGAATTTAAATATATTTCCTGGGGCATCCCAGCTGCTAAATAACCTTTCACTTTTAGCTGAGCTTGGAGTATTTTGCCAAATATTAAACAACATTTGCGCATAAAATTGAAGGCACATTTGATCCGGCCATAAGCTTTTACCCGAAGTACATTTCAGCACAAATCCGCTCGATATGCTTTTCAAAAAGGGTTCAATAGCTCAGCGCAGCTTCGTTTCCGCATCCTTTTTCCTTCCCCATCGGACTCTGTGTGTGTGTACGTGTGTTCTGTGGCCACAGTTTCCATGGGCAGGAACACCCACGCGATTATTCTTTGGAAAGCGGCGACCAACGGAAATCCCGTTCAGAAATGCTCGTTGGATGGTCGGAAAATCGCCAGCGGGGAAATAGGTGTGGCAGAGCATACCGAGTTTCTCATTTTTTTTTAGAGATTCCAAAATTTGCGCAGCTTTTTATCACAACTTTTACACTAGAAAGCAAGCGAATACTTTTCAGGACAGGAAGTAATAAATACTATTCCATATTGACTTGCTTTGCATTTCGGGTGAATCACGGAAGTTTGTTGTATAAATATTCAGACAACTTTTATAGTGGCTGCCTATGATAATAAATGAGTCATGAATATATTCAAACCAGTCTAGAATGTAATAAAAACGTTGAAAAGATTTAAAATGATTCATAAATATAATTAATAAATCATCAACTGCTAAGCTGTTAATTTTTTACTCTTACAAAGTGACTTTGGCATCTTAAGACTATTGATAATAACAATATACATTTATTTTTAAATTGTTTAAACCCTGAGTATTAAAAAGCCAGTGTTTTGGGTTGTTGAGTGTCTTTTTTCCCGGAGCCTAATGCCAGTGCCACTACATGACAATCATCAAATGTCAGGGACATATTCCCAGCTGACAATCTACAGCATTGATTGTAGCTGCAACCGAACCAAACTCGCCCACAATAAAAAAAAAAAATGGGAGAAGAAAGAATGATGCAGGGCTCTTGCTTCACGCCACTTAAACTGTCGCTCTTCATTGCGTGCTCGGCGGGCCCCGCCTCCTTTTTCCAGCCTCCGTTTGCCGCCTCTCGATTCACGCCTATCCAGCAGCTTTTCCTAGTTGGGAATTCGTGTCCTTTTCGGGTCTCTGTCACTTGGCTCAAGTGCGGCCGAGTCGCTGTAAAAATAAATTGACTTGGAAATTGAAAAAAACAAGAAAATGAAAACGAAAGCAAGAGTGGTCGTGGAAGTGGAAATGGATGAGGACGTGGTCGTGGTGGAGCAGCGCCAAATGAAATGATAACAGAGAATGGGCTCCGGATGAAGTGGCAGTGGCGGCGATGAGTTGGCCAAAGAATAGGGCCAAAAGTCGGCTTAAATCGAAAGGGAAACGGGCTTCGTCTCGAGTCTCGAGAGGTCGCCATGTGCGGGTACTTTGCGGGCACTCCGATAAGTTTCCCATAAGATCCGTCCAAGTAGTTCCATTCCCATTGATCCCTGACCTATGTTGAGTGGGCAATATCGAGATGTTTATCTTGTTACCGGAACCACACAAAGTTCCGCCAGAGCACTGAGGGAATTTTAAGATATTTACTTTTAATTTAAATTTATAAATAAAGTTTAAATAGCATTGATAGTTTTTAATTTTGTCATTAAAAAAAAGAAAATTCAAGTATGCCTCAAAGTGTGTGGTAACTATGTTGGTTTTTCTGCACCTACAAGTTCTTATTAAATTTAATAAAATATGTAAGCCATTAAAGAGGTCTAAAATACGTTTAAAATATATTTTATTATATAAAATCCAACTTTTTTGGCGCACTTTTTGCACCAAATCTAGTCCAGCTTGTTCCCAAGTCATAGACCATTTTCCCAGTGCTCTCGGTAAACAGCTACCACAAAAAGCTGAGCAAACTCAGATGCAACTCTCACGGTAGCAGCACCTTCGCCTCGTTGGTTAAGCGGCAATGGCCCTCCGGAAAAGTGCCACCTTATCACCTTATCAGTGTGCCCTGATGTTTGACCACCTTTTCGGACGAACTGCGAGGGCCGAAAAAAAAAAAGAAAATACAAAAATAACAAAAAACACTAAAGAAGAAAGGCCGGCCGACCGCAGAGAGCAAACACGAAACGAGCAACTGCATCCGTTGGATGCATTTCAGTGCGGCCCGAATGGCAAGGCAGCGGCAGCCACTTTTTGTTTGAATTTGTTTGACAAAAGTGTCGTAAAAACGGCTGTGAGTGCGTGGGAAAATGTGGGCACTGCCTAAGTAAACAACATAAAATATGAAAACGAAAAAAGAGCCATGAAAAAATACGGCGGCGGCGGCGGCTGCAATTTGTTTACACGCGCTGTATCTGTTAGATACATTTCATATTTGTGAACTTGTGAAAATCGCTGAGACGTCTCAGCGCTGCTGCTAATTAGGCGCATTTGTCCTCAACTTGACATGCGCTTACAAATTGGAAATGAAAATGGGCATGAAAATGGATGGAAATGGAAATTTTCGAACGTTGTTTACAGCTTCGTGTTAAGGCTGTAAATATTTGGGATTCCCCCATCCCCCCCACCATCCATCTGGAATCCAATTTAATAACAAAAGCGGCAAATGGCCCATTGCCGATAAAAGATGAGCAACAAAAGCCAGCCCAAAGCCCAAAGTGTGTATCTTGTTTGCGAAAAATGGAAAGCCACAAATTCAAAATTCCCCGCAGTCGCCGCTCATTTCTCATATTTACTCATGAGCTAACGGCCACTTGAAGATATCACTTAATGAGATTTGCGCATCTCCGAGTGCAACAACAGCAGCAAATAATGAAGACGTGCTTGAGTTGCCAAGTGCCCCGAGGGATCTGCTATATGTATCTGCGGGGTTCGGGGGTGCACTGGCCAAAAAAACCCTTCTACTAGAAGCTATTAAAATATAGATTTAGATATGGCTTCCCTTTGTCTGTAAAAAATATTTTATTTATTGTTAAATTTGAGCCTAATTAATTTATAAATACAAAGATGAGACAAACAATGTGAATACCCATTATTATTATATTATTTAATTATAAACGGTATATATTTTATAGAATATTTAAACCCTATGTGTAAGTCTTGGTTAATTTTACAAAAAGATAGATGGAATATTCTATCTAAGCACTTTACAGTTAATGTATTAGTAAGCACTTTCTATACCACCGTAAATTATTAATTTTAAATGTAAGAATATACCCGAATTTCTCTCTGTGTAGTTCAGGGAGCAGGGTGCTGCACCTCGCACATCCCACAACTGAATGCAGCAAACGAACATCACTTGATTCTGATTAGCGTGCTGTCAAGCGTGAGAGTTGCATATACCCTCGCAGATACTCTTGAATCGGAGGCGGGGATTTCTATATATATATATATATAAACATACATATAGGATGCTGTGTGGGGGCGAAAGGGGAGTGGCAGGGGCGGGGGGCGGGGTCACGACGCCGACGATACCAAAAGGCAGATAACAGCCGCCGAGAATCCCCAAGCCGATGTCCATTTGGCCTCCGGTCGCGTTTTTAATCGCTTAATAAGCTCGACCGAACTTGTAATTAAGCCCAGGCGAAAAGCGGATAACAAGAAATAAAACAAAAACACACCAAGAAAAAAGCGAGATCTAATAGAGAGGATTTTGTACACCTAGTCTAGGGAAAGCTCCATTTGGAAAGGAAAGAAACATAAGTTTAACTGCAAGTAGGTATGTGTTTATAATGATAAATTAATGGAAACAGTTCAGAAAAATCATATATGAAAAACTTAAAATTATATTAAACAAAAGTGTGGTAGTTAAAAATGTATACATTTTAAATTAGATATAATATTTACGAAATTGTGCCATAGAATTGCACTGCAGCTCGTTTGATATCGTAGGCAATCCAGTTAGTTTCCAACATGTAATCGCCTTCAGGGAATGGCAGCACCTTCGTTACGTAATCATTCACAAAATCGGCGGGAATCTTTTCAAGAGTAAGATCATGCTAATAGTAAGGGGAGAGTTAGTTATATATTTATAAATAAATATACATATAAAAAGGAAAGGAGAAACTTACATCAAAAGGACACGTATGATTCATGTTCGAGTAGAGTTCTAAAAACCGATAAAAATATTTTAGGACAGGATTTAAGTTCACACCTCTAAGGAATCTACAGGCATCTGCTGAAACATTATACATAAATGGCTTGTAGCCATTGAAACGTTTGAATAATATTACATTTATCTGGAAAATTAAAAAGTTATAAGAAAAATACATGTACAAACATATATTTCATCTTACTTTCACTTTGGTGACAGGAATCTGGTACAGTTTACATTTCACTGAGACATACTTGTAGCTCCGATTGACCGACTTTATGTAGCAATATTCAAAGTCACTGAATGATTCATCGAAGGTCGAGCATTTGATATTCGTAAATTCAAACTTTGAAGAAATCTGCCATGAATTGGCTTTAGAAAAATAATCAGTAAATATCATCTCACTCACCTCTGACACCAAATATAGAAGAACAAAGAGCTGACAAAAGGAAAATGTTATTTTTGACATTTTAATGATCACGATTTAACAAAAATTGCTAATAGGTGTCGATCAATCGAGAGCGAAAGGTGAAATGAATTATAAATGGATTACAATATTAAAGGTTACCCTTATAGAAAATACTCGGTAGCCATAGGGTAAAAGGGTATAATTACTTAATGCCCATTTCTTTTGGGTAATGGAGCGGGGAGATAAAGTATATATAGGTTGCATGCAAATCAACTTTGATTGAGATTTATTTATTATTTACAATTTAGGAATATTTTAATTTAGTATTTAGGGAAAAATACGATTTTAACGCAAAAAGCTTCGCGTACCGGGTACCTCACAGTCGAGCAGCCTATTTGCTTGCTCTAATTGCATGAATGATTTATAGATATCAAATTGAGCTATTAGTTTAATTTCCCTTTAAATGCATAAATAACAAATATGCAAATGGACTACAAATAAATCAAAATGTTAATTGAAGCATTAAATTAGGTTGTCAAAAACAGATCTCCCCGGAAAAATGTTCAGTTTTAAAGTACAACTAGCTCGATTCACAAAAAATTATATAGACTTGTAAAAACCTATCCATTCTCCTTAGTTTCCATGTGTTTTTTTAGTTAATACTCACCACTTTGCTTTTACACTTTATTTGCTCATGGATTGTCCTCAATTTGAGTGCAGGGAGTCAGGAAAAACACACAAGAACACCTGTATATTGATTTGCTTTGATTGAAAACAGCTTCTACTATATATTTCGTACTCTTTGCGGCCTAGAATGCAGCCAGGCATAGCGAATAGAAGACCCTCCCACAGTGAGGCATTAGCACTCCCACGCACAGGCTCGCCCAACTCAATTGAAAGATTTACCTAACAAATCTCTGGCCCTGATCATGTTTACTTAGGATAAATAATTCAATATGCATGGCTCCGAAAAGGTGGGCAACCAGAGGGAAATCTCGGCATTGTGCCACAGTGCCAACCCAGTTCCGCCTCCTGGCACGCCTATCTCTTTGATTGAATCTCTGGCTTTATTGTATTCCTCTGCTGCTCGACATCCTAAATAAAAATGAATATATAGATAGAAACAATGTCGAGGAGCTCGTATGTGTGAGCTAGAGAGAGAGGTGGATTTGATTCAACACTGCCAGAAATATATATAAACGAAGCTTATAATATTATATATTAAGATAGGTTTAATGAATTTAAATTACCCAAAAAATTAGAAATGTATTCCGCCTTAATTTACGGAACCTTTGAGGGATTTTATAATGCTAATGGTATCATGACACTGTATTAAAAACTTAATTAATTGGCGTTTTCATTAGAAGCTT
>JAEIIF010026903.1:0-11507 GCA_018874455.1 Drosophila trapezifrons
TGATGGGCCGGTAGATGGCGCTCAATTACAAAGTAAGACAGCGTTTCTTTAATTAAGTTGGACAATTTGTAGCCAGTCGTGGCTGGTTGCCTGGAATGGAATGGAATAATAGAGTTTTTGGTCCATTTGCTAGTCCCTGGCATATACATACAGCCGTAGGAAGGACATATCCGGGCTTAGATTGGTTCATAGTTTTCCCCTCTCTCCGAGGGTCAAGCGATTGATTTTATTTTAGAGTTTAGTTTGTAATAAAACAAGGAAGTATATTTATTATTATTTAGATTTAACCTTTGTTTTCTCGCAGCCATCTGAGTGAGAATTTAATAAAATTAGTGTCTTTCTGTCCCCCCTAATTTCCCCTTGATAAATAATGTAATCAGAGCGAATTGACAGCGACCTTTTTTGGGTGCTTGGACAAACCTCATCAGCGTCATCGAGAGACGCCCCTGATCCTCATGCAGGACACCTGTCCGCGCCAAGGCGGACCCTTCGCTGGGGACCCAAGTGAAGTGCTGAAACGTGGACTCGAGTGGCGGGTGCCGGGTGCCGGGTCCCTGCCCAGGGTCCTTGAGAGACTGGGGCGCCAAATGAAGTGACAGGCAACTTAACGCATTTAAATTAATTAAAAATGTGCTTAAGATGTTTTCGACTCGCCTTGGCGACGACGACGACGATGCGGCGACAAAAGGCGCAGCTCTGGATTTTCCCGCTGCTCCTGACAGCGCGCCTCCGCCTCCTTCCTCGCCTCCGCCTCCCTTTGTTTTCCCCTGCAGCTGGCAGCTGTAATTAGACAATTCACTCGCCATCCCCTGCCCTCCATTTCCCATTTCCCTGGACTGCCGGCTCGGACTTGGATGGCCTCCCCGCCCTTCGCCTTTTTTTTGGGGTTACTCTCTCTTCTTTCGAATATTTTTTGTTGACGGCACAGATTCGGGATGCGCCGCATTGGCGGTAAAGTTTGCGCCACCGAACTTTGTCGTCTCCGTCTCCGGTGACTCTGCCGCCTTGCCCCAGTCCACTTCAGTGTCAGTGCTGAGGAGGATTTCTTTCCAAGGTTTATAGCTAGATACAGCACACACTTTTCTAAATCAACTAGTTTGTGATATCTATATCCATACATACACCTTAAGCTCCTATTAAATGTGAAAATCTACTTGAAATTATTGAAGAACTAACATTTAAAAAGGGAAAACCCTAAACACTTTGCTGCAAACTCTTGTTTAGATTATTTGAATAATTTTCAAGTGCCAAGTGTTGGAGTTTCCCTGGGACAGCACTGGCTCTTCCACCCATTCTCCCACTTGGCCGTCTGCATTGTCACTTGAGTGACTGCAAAAGTGTTTTAGCCTTGCTTGCGCATCGACTTTTAAGTAGTTGGCCCATTCCCGCAGCACTTTCCCCGACCTCTGCCCGGTGTCCCCTGTCTGCTGCCCATTTCCCTGGCCATTTCCCCATTTTCCCGGCCAAATGCAAGTGCAAAAGTGGGAGGTACTCACTCGTAGGCGTTAATGAAAATGCTTGTAATTAGTTTTGTTTGTTGGCAGCGAGCGGCGGAAGTGCTCCAGAGCAAATAAAGCCGACGCTGCTGCGCCCTCTTCACATGCATTGAACTAATTGATTCGCCAGCGCCCCTGTCCCTGCCCCTGTCCCTGCCCCTGTCCGTGTCCGTGTCCGTGCAGAGGGGCCCTAGTACTTCCGGTTGCCTGTTGATGGGTTAACGGGGGTCGTCGCCCTGCCGCGCAAGGATCGCTCGCGGTCCCGTGGCCAGTTTTAATGACACTTTCTAAGTAAATTGAGTTCGTGTTAGCTCAGCTGCTGTTCCAAAGGTTTTGTCGTCTATCCGTGCAGAGGGGCCTTAGGGCGTGGGTTTTGTATGAAAGCAGTGCAGAGGAGTCTTAGGTTGTGCTGGAAATAAAATCTCATAATTGCTGGATATCTCTAAAGAACTGATTTAAGATAATAATAAATTAATAGGTGCTGCAAAGGTTTTTGTCGTCTGTCCGTGCAGGAGGGACTTAGGGCGAGAGATCTGTATGAAAGCCGTGCAGAAAAGAATTAGGTTTTGCTGGAAATCTGACGTATTTATGGTGAAATATCTCTCAAGAACTTATTTAAGATTTTATAATAATAAATTAATAGGGAGCAGAGTTATGCTCCAAAGGTTGTATCGTCTGTTGGTGTAGAAGGGTCTTGTGAAGTGGGTTTTCTATGAGAAGGGCCTTAAAACATGCTGGAAATCAAACGAAATATCTATTTAAGAACTGATTTGATATTTCAGGATATTATAATAGGAAATTAATAGAAAGAAGAGGTTGTTTCGTCTGTTAGTGTAGAAGGGCCTTAGGAAGTGGGTTTTCTGCGAAAGCCGTGTAGAGGGGCCTTAGGTTATGCTGGAAGTCAAACCTAATTGCTGCTGAATATCTCTCAAAAACTGATAAGGTAATTCAGGATATTATAATAGTAAACTAATAGAGAGGAGAGGTTGCTTCGTCTGTTGGTGTGTAGGGGCCTTAGGGCCTGTTTTTATTTTATAAAGATAAATTTACAGAGCGGAAAGCAAACCCTTGAAAGCCATAAACTATGGAAGGCGTAGCAGCAGCAGCAGAAGTGCCATTTCACTTTCGGCACCTTAATTGCCCCAAATTTAATTTCCGCTTTAAGTTTGTCACACACACACACACACACGCACACTCGGCATTAATATGCAGCAGCAGCGGCAGCAGCACAAAAACAAAAGGATGTTTTGTGATGTAAGGACGACGGCGGGGATGGATGCGGATACGGATGGGGATGGGGATGGGAGCTGGTCGGTTGGTCGGAACAGGAACAATTCATCATCCATATGACAAGCAGTCGAAAGCAATCGTTTTGTCATCTTCTCGTGTGTTGCTAAATTGAATATGCCCCCGATCCTGGCCCCCCCCCCCCTAGCACCCAGTGCCTGCCCCGTATCCTGTAACTCCTGCCTCCTCCGCCCGCTGTCTATCGCTATCTGAGCCGAGCAGAGCAGATCCACAGATCCAAATCCAGGATGTTCGAGAGGGCTGGGCTCGATGGGGCCTGGGTTCCTGGGTTCCTGGGTTCCTGGGCCCAAAATGAATGAATGAATGAATGAATGAGCACACATGTGGGTGTGGATGTCGTGGTTATGTCGTGTCGCCTCTCCACGAATCCAGGCACTGAGAGAATGGATACTCTTTATAATATTTCTAGGAAAGGTAATATTTATACAGAGAGATTTAATAAAATATAAACAACTAAATGAATTATCCCTCTTAAATTATAGCTAACAATTCCTGGAGTACAGCTAGCTAGATTTCTGCCAGTGTACATCCACATATGCATATCAGACGACGCATTCCAAAATAACACAGAACGATAGATGTGAGTGGGGACGAAGGATGAGGGAGGACGGGAAGGATAAGGGGCAGACACACGCATTGCCGCACGTTCGCTCCGGCGGACAGGAAGGAAGGAAGGAAGCTCTGCAGACTGATAGATGCCAAGGATGCACACACTCCACTCGAACCCGAACCCGAACTCGAACTCTCTCGCACACTCTCCAACTCCAGAATCCCGAATCCCGAATCCTGCATCCTGCGAGACACGCATACAAAGTGAGCCGCCGAACTGACTTTAAACGAGGCCTACGAGGAGCACCCCAGCCTGCCTCTTAGCCTGCCTCCCATCCTGTTCCATCCTGCCTCCCATCCTGCCTCCCATCCTGCCCACTTTGACAATAGATCATCAAATTCATTACGTTACATTTCCTACATATGTCTGGCTTGCGGTGGCCTCATTTGTGCACCTTTCGGTTATCCTTGGCGAGGGGCTGCTCCTCTGTGCGTGACCACTCCGCAATAAGCCAGACTGCGAGTGGCGAAAAAAATATCAGCACACTGCCAGAAAAGCTTACTAACTTTGTGAGGTTTTTACTGTACTTTTAAGGTATTCAAAATCATATTAAAAGCAATTTTTCAAAGCAAGAACAGTTAAAACAGAAGATGCCAGATATTTCTTTAATATTTCCTATACTTGCCATAAATTTGTACCTTTTCTGTTAAATAATAAATACTATATAGCTTAATAAGAATTATTATATACACTATTTTATCAGTACTTTACTCACAGAGCCTTCTAAAAAATATAAAGAATGGCAGCCACTCCCCTCGAGGACCTGGAGGGCATGCAACAGCTCGCGGACACAGCCACCCCCAAAGCCGCACTTGACCGTGGCCCGGAACCCGGGCTGAGACGTTGAAAGGGCGAGGCTGTCTGGACCCACGGAAGCCCAAAACCAGATCCAGAACCAGAACCAGAGAGGCCGAAGACTGGTCGTTGCACACGGCGTATACGCAATGAGCGTGGAGGAGCAGCAAAGTCAAAGGGACTGGGGCCCCAAGATTGGTAGGAAAAGGAATGCAAACAAGCCGGCGAGGCGAGGCGAGTGAATGTCCGTATGTCCGAAGTCCGAAATGAATGCACTGAATACACTCGCCCCGACTCATATGGTAATTGAGTGTGCTGCCCTGATTTGATTTGATTTGATTCGAGTCGCCCTCTCACTTCGCTGGAGAACTGATTGCTTTCACTTGATTAGAAGTATTCATGCACCGAATCCTCGTTCACCTTCGTGTGTGTGTGTGTGTGGAAAATCTGCCCCCTTGGAGGGAAGAAAATTGCCCCATAATTTTGCCACTTATATGAATTCCCTGTCCCTCACTTCAATCTCTCCAGCGAGCATTTTCTTTTCTCTCCGCTTGATTTCATTTTCCAGAGAAGCAGGCTACTGGAAAATGATTGCAACACTTTATTTTCCAGAAATAATTACACCTTTTATATGAATTTTAGATGGGAAGATAAATAGGATTTGCATTGTAGGTTTGCTTTTAAATTAAAGCAAGATCTTAGTGAAATATAAATAAGAGTGTTGCCTGGAGAGGAATCTTCAAATAATATTACGTTAAATATTATAAAAGTAAGAGCATTTTAAATACCTTTGACATGATATTTTCTTAATTTTAATATTAACACTGACTGATTTATCACTCTTACCTTAGATAATATCAAGAAAAAAGCATAAAAAACGTCTTGATTAAAACATAAATATGCTGTAATTTAGAAAAACTCGAAAATCCTGTCATCTGGCTAAGCCTTGTTACGTCCACATTATTCCACCCTCCTCTTGGAGTGCCAGGGTATTGTGATCCAGGGTATTCAAGCTTCCCCCTTCGCTAAATATCCTTTCCTCCCCTCGCTCCGTATTTCTTTTATTATTTTTCCTTTTCCTTTTTTGCTGGGCGTGACAGTGCTAAGTGAGTTGACCTCGTGGCACCCCCGAAAAAGTCGCAAATTATGAAAATTGAAGGCACCCCGGTCGAGTTGAGCCAAGGATACAAGGACGCAGGACTCGAACTCGAACTCGAGCCCATAATAGAGCAAATTATGCGCGAAAAATGGTGGCCAGACGGGTGTATCGATGGGGGTTTCTTTTTTTTATTTTCGCAGGACTGGCAGGACAAGGGTGGCCCTGGCCAGACGTCCTGCTCCCCCGCTTCAGGTGGCGCTGCTGGCTGGAGGAAATAATACAAAAAATATGCGAGTGTGTGTGGCGAAAGGCAACAGAGTTGGGAGAAAAGTTTCAGCAATACGAAATTGCGGCAAACAAGGATAAATTATGCCGACGCACTCGAGTGCCTATTGTCCTGCCGCCTTTCGCCCTGCTCGATACCAGATACCAGACGATACCGGGGAAATCGAAGCCGTTTTGTTTGCCATATTCAAAGTCATAAATCATAAAAAGGAGCGAACGGCAGGCAGCTCGAGGATATTTTATCATAATCACATCAGGAAGCGGAAAGCGACAGGCGCTGGGCTGGGGCTGGGGCCTCTCTCTCTCTCTCTCTCTCGATAGAAAAATGACATTATCCATATTTTTGGCATTAAGTGTTGCTGCCGGGTCTTTTAATTTCTCGGATTTGGATTGGAGCTGGGACTGGTCCTGGAAGTGGGACTCAGATTGGCCTCCGCTCGGCTGCTGCTGCAGTTGACAAGTGACTTTGTTATGGCCGCAGGAGGGGTGCATAATTTAGCGTTTTGTTTGTCTGTTTGCTTGCCGGCCTGCCAAATTGCATATGAAAGTCAATAAATAATTTCCACGACCGCCACCCGCCCTGGGAGAGCACACGACTTGATCCTGCCGCTCATTAGGCATTCAAGGAGGCGTCCTAATAAATGAAGAGTCCTCCTGGCATGGGATAAGTGAATTTTGATATTGCCATTCGAGCGGAAATATGTGCTATATATATATATACGTTTTTTTGTACTCAAAATGAGAGGAGTACATATTTGAGTACGCGTCTTCTTCGTTTTAGGATGCCATAATTCTCTCTGTGTAGGCAAGTAACTCCCAAAAAAGCTCTAAATAAATCCGATTTAATTGTGGAGTAAACACTTATCGTACATGGCTTATTTATAGTTTTCTAAAGTGAATTTTCCGGTTTTAATAGATGGAATAGTAAGCACATTCTTACCTATAACCCGTTCAGGCTTAATTAGTAATGTTTTCACTCAAAAATACTCCCCAAAGCACATCAAGTATTAGTTTCCGATTTATTTCCATGATTCTCACATTATTAAAAGTCCCGAGTGAGTGACAGTCACCCCTCCTGGGCCGAAAATCATTGCGCCCGCTGATTTTCGTGCTTGAGGTCACGACGATGGCTGCTAATGCCCGTCTGCCGGCATATGTTTTGGCCAAATGCTGTCATAAATTTCTGGCGCCGACAGGACGAAGGTCCTGGAACACAATGTGCCGTGCCAAAGCGGAAAAACAAAGCGAGGCAAGTGCGGTTGTCTGGCCATAAAGCGATGTGGGAAGAGAAGGGCCAGGCAGGCGGCAGAAGGAGCAACTTGCCCGGCAAAGTTGCCAAATGATCTGCCAGAAATCAGGAACGTTAAAAAGTAGCCTCTCCCGGCTGCACAGATCCCCGTCCTGGCGATTAGGGAAGTTGCAAGACACTGGATGGAATTGGACACCCGGCAGACGGGTGCAATCAGGCAAAGTGCCTCCATCTCCATCTCCATCTGCATCGTCGTGCCCACGTCCGGTGCTGGACACCACCGAGCACCTGCCAAAGGGCGGTGGGGCACTCACTCACAGGTGGGACACAGGATGCGGGACAGCGGGGATGCTGGACACAGGATGCGGGGCTGCAGGACTCGCCACGGTGGGATAGTGGGCGATAAGGACGCACACACACAGACGGAGCTAAAATAATTGCATAATTTGCATATTATTTTCTGCTAAACATGCAAAAAGCTTCGCGCAACGTGTGCAACATGCACTCATGTATGCACACACACCCCGCACACACACACACACACACACACACATGGACACGGAGGAGGTGTGTGTGTGCGGGGTGTGTGTGTGTATTAAGTGCAAAGTGTAAATAACCAACTCAGCATAAATCGTGATTACAACATTTTGTGTGTGCGGATATTTGCGGACTTGGTTTTGTGGTTTTAATTTAATTAATATTTTCGCCTCCTTTTTTCTCTGCGTGTAGCTTGGACCAACTCTCGCACAGATTTCTCCCTTGCGGCATTTTATGGGCGAATTTCCCAGTGAGCCAAGTGCACTCGAAATAGTTTCCTAATCGTTTAGTTTGGGGAAAACCAAAGTCGGTTAAATATTTCTATTTTCGGGCTTTCGTATTCATTCAGTTTTAATTTAATTTAACTCTAAATTAAGCTGAATACTTGATAATATAAAATATAATTGAATATATAAAACTTACTTAAAATAAATGAGGTTTAAAGAAAGAACTAAAGGCAGAAATATAAGGAAAATCTATATCTTTATTGTATTAAATAAATTATAATAACAATAAATAATGTAAATGAACTATAAAAAGCCGAGATCCTCCGGTACAAATAATAAATAATTTCCACTGCCTTAATTACTTGGAAAACTAATTTGAATTTTTATAAAATTTCAATTGAAACAGAAATAACAATAAAAGCAGATATTTGATATTTACTTTGAGTAAAAAAAATCATTTTTTCGCCATATTAATTCCAGTAATTAGTGCCTAGAAATTTCGTTGCTGCTTCCTTTATTTTTTGGAGTGTAAGTCGCCGCTTCACTGCGTCCATGCAACAATTTCTGTTTACCTTTTGCACGGCAGCAGCCGACGTGCCACCGCCCACCGCCTCCCAGCCGGAGTTTGCTTTTTTTGTCCGGGCTGGCTTTTCATTTCGAGCTTCATTGGCGGTGGGAACAATGCGGTTATGTAATATAGTGCAAATATTGCGTAAAACTTAGATAAATACGTTTTAGCCATGCACTCGCATGGCCAGCAGATGCGGCTAATACGGCGTTTATGCGTCTGACTCGATGGGGAAAATAGCAACGAACTTCGGCTTCCAGGCACTTGAGCATTTTGTAAATTAAATCAACATTTCTGTAAATGATGCTCTTTATTTCAGTTGATTTAATATTTAATACACGTTGCTTATCTGTTTTGTTTTCTTCTTAATCAAGTGAAGTTGGCTGCACCTCATCGACATGTTTATCATGTTATCGATTCTTAATACTATAACCATCAGTCTATCGAATACACACTAGGGTACATTGTATAATAACATGTTCACACTAATTAACATATATGTATCGTAAATGAAATAAACATGGTTTAGACCTTGTTTGGGTTCTGGGAAAATTCTATAAAAGCCAGAGTAAACGAATTTCATGAAATAGAAAAAGAAATTAAGCTTGGAAAGTGATTTTATAATTGTAATTAAATGCCAAAGGTGAGAGGCACTCCCTGTGGGGAAGACTGATTATTATTTGGCTGAAAGGCAACCTTTAAGTGGCTTCGATCCCCTTCTAATATCAGTAATTACTCTCGTGCTCTCGAGATTAACGTAATCCTTGCTCTCCCATAAACCCAGCACCCTGGACCCGCGTGGGTGTGAGGTCCTGGGCAAGTGCGTTTGGGTGTGTGCGCCTGATAGAAAATGCAAACGTGCGAAATCGCATTAAATGAGCATTAGCGCATTGTTGGTTTAGTGCTCCCCACATCCTTGCCCCACATCCTTGCCCACATCCTTGCCCGTGAATTAAAGCCGGGCCTGGAATTTAAACTCAATTACTAGGACGAACTCCTGGGCGAGAGAGGCTTCAGTGGATATTGCCAAAAATTGAAATACTTTATGGCTTCCCCCCCAGCGCCGCGTAATGAAGTGCCTTTGTTTTTACGAATTCCGACCGCAGGATATTAATAAAGTTTCTGCTCTCTCCCAGGGCTTCCGTTGCGGCGCTTAGTTCGTTACTAATTTCAGTCAGAGGTTCGTATTTATTAGTTAAATGTCAGGTTTAGTTGGCTTTAAAGTGACACGGGAAATAGCCGACATATTTGCTTAGCTTTCTGTGCAATTTAATTGGTATTGTGTGTGTGGGGGACGGGACACTCACAGCTTGACACTCGCCACTGACCGATTGAGGTGAGCGCGGGTCAAAGTTCGACCCCCCCGAGGAGCACTTCAATAAATTAATTTAAAGTTTAATTAAAAAATTGGTCTTTATTTTCAATTAGCACACGGCCAAGTGACCAGCCCCTTGCCCCCACTTGCAGCTCTTCTTAATTAATTAAGCAAATTAAATTTATGCACAACAGGCCAGGCAGGAGGAGCTGAAAGGAAGCCGGGCACAATAATTATCAATAAACCTGACCGTTCCACCGTTCCACCTTTTCTTTTTTTGTTTTTCAGGGGCAGAGGAGAGCACGAAGGAGTCCTTCCTAGAAGAAGAGTCCTCAGGGGCTAGGGCTTAGGGGTTGGCTCACGGCTCTTGGCTCTCGGCTGTTGGAGTACGGGTTCGAGGTTCGAGGTCCGAGGTCGAGGGGCAGGCACAACAAAGGCTATTAACTTACATTACCCGAGAAGAAGTGGCGGCGGAATGGGAGCCACTACTGTGGGCACGTAAAAGAAACATTAACGCACCACCCCCAGGAGCAGGAGCAGGAGCTGCTCGCCTCTCACCTCTCAGACCCGCAAGGCCGCTACTTGTTAACCCGAGGAGCGTCAGCATCTTGCACGTGACCTGGAACCAGGTTCCAAGGAGCCAGCAGTACCAGAGATCCCAGGGAACACTGAGAAATAAGCAAGTGCTAAGTCATGATGTATTCGCGAGGAGGTTCCAGGTCTTAAAGGAGGCTTCATGAAAGGATATTGCCAAGTAAATGCAATGATATATATTTTCTAAACCTTTCTGTTGTTGAGATAACCAATCAAGGTAACAGATTTGAGATATAAGTATCCTATATTCCCTAAATATTACTATAACTTTTTTAATTACTTCTTAATCCCATCTCCTACCTCAAATGTTTGGTTTTCCACCTAAAAACTCCAAGTTACTTTAACTTAAACAACAAAAATACTAAAATAATTGCAAGTTCAAGAGAATATGTGCCTTAAATTATAGGAAATTCCTTAGGTTTAGAAGCCCTTTGACTCCCGAGTCATTTGCCTGGCACAAATTTCAGAGAAATGCGATGTAACGCAAGACCTTTTGTGAGCAACTATGGCACTCTGGCCACCTCGCCAGCTTCCTCCCTACACCATGCTCCTCAGTGCTATGCAGCGTGCATACATCAAGCTGCAGCCAGGCCCGAACTTTGGTCCTTGATGTCCATTAAGATGTCTCAGGTAACTCGGCCCTGCTGGGGAGTGGCACACTCTATTATTGCCGGCGGGACAACTTAATTTCCGTCTGGATTTCAATAATAACAACAAAAGCTGGGACAGCGGCAGCAACTTGCACGGCAGCAACATCGCCAATGAATTTTAAAATATTCATAAATGAATGCAAAAAGAGTTTGTCGGGTGCTAATGGTGCTAGCTCCCCTCTTCTGGGGGGCGGAAAGTTTACATTGCCGGCGTGGCTGGTGATGTATATGGAGGAGGGATGTGTGCTAGGTGTGGATGTAGGTGTTGCTGCCTGGAGTTGCACTAATTGCTGGCGGGCAAAGTGGGTGAAATCAATGGCAGCTGGCAGAGGCGGCACTGGCAACAATGCCATCGCATCCATCGCATGCAAAATGCTTCGCTCTCCCTGCCGCTTTTCCCCACAGCTTTTCCAACCGCTTTCCCCATCGTCTTTCCTCCGTAATGTTGCTGTTGTCGCTGTCAGTTGTAATCAACGTTCAAGTCGCACGCCCTCCGCTCACATTGTGCACTCCAGGACACAGGAATAGGGTCTAGAATTGATCATTCCTATGGCAGACTTGTATTTCATATTTATACTATACAAGATAATGGATTTACCAAAGACATTATCACCAGATAAATGCAATTCGGTTTTCTCCCCTCCTAAAATTTATCCGAACGTGAAAGAATGACATAGCACTGTTAACTTTACGATTATTAATCGATGATTGCTGTAAGCACTGAATTGTCAAGTATCGCCCAACCACATGGTTGCATTTGTTATTTATCAGCTA
>JAEIIF010026905.1:0-16556 GCA_018874455.1 Drosophila trapezifrons
ATGGAACAGCTGTTTTCGATTCGATTTTTTCATTCGATAAATTCAGTCAGTTAGCAAGTTTAAATTCCCCCTATCACTGCAAAAAAACCCTAAATCTAGGGGGGAAACAACTGTTAATATTACTACGCCACTCCATTAGCTGCCTAATTTTTGTCTGCATCATTACCGTTTGTTTAATGAAAATAATTAAGTGCAAAGTACTCGTTTTATACAAAACATTTTAATAATACAGTTCCGAAAAACCACTAAGCTTTCCCCCTAAACATTTTCCCCCCTAAAATTACCCCTAGGACGTAAAAAAAACACATAAACCGAGGGGGAAAACCCCTGATCAGGAAACACTGTTGTGAGTTAGAGATGGAAGTAATATCGACGAAACATCGATATGTCGTTGTTAATAAGGGTATCGCTTTCATTTATCGATGCTATTTTGACAGACTATCGGCATTATCTATTGGAGTTTTCATCACTTTCTAGATAAAAATGGTTTTGTTATGTCTTATTTTCTTCAAAAGAGGAATAAGGGTCTTGGATCGTTTAATATAAAATCTTAAAAAGCGAAACACTGCTTTTAGAATTAAAAACGATTTATTTTACCCGCCCCTTAACAGCACCAATCGCTGTTAACTTTGCGCTCTTTAAAAATTACTTGCCTATCGATGTAGCAACAGCTGTCTGCCATGCAGGGCTGCACTATTGTTGTCAGTTTTCTTGAATTAAACCAGAAGCTCGTAAAAAGTGTTCTTTGCTTAACAGATATTTAAACACAGTCAATAAGAATCAAATCAGTCTACAAAGAAATCAAATCAATCAAAAAGACAGAGCAGCTTAGGTTTTCTCGGTTCGCTCTTTGCTCAACCATCGAGAGTTTTTCGTCGTTCTTTTATGCATCTGTTCATTTGAGACACTTTAAGTGGTCGAAGAGTGTCTTGCGCTTGTATGTGTGCCTCAGTTGATTTTTTTCTAAGAAGCGTGTTTCAACAAAATGTCTGGTCGTCGTACAACAGATAAAGTCCACTTTTTCTTCAAGTATAACATTACTACAAATCAGTCATCATGCACCGTGTGTAACGTAAAATTAGCTGGCAATCATATTACAAATTTGCGACGACATTTGACCGCTAAACATAGCGAAGTATTTGATTCGTTCAATGCAGACACCAAGGTCGAAAAAAATGTAAGGAAGAGAAAAATAGCTTACGAGGCAACGGAAGATGGAATTATTTCGTCTATAGTAAAAATTGTCACCACTGGCGGCAGTCCATTTTTAGACAGCGAAGGATTTCGTGAAATTATAGATCCTATTTATAATGCCCTGCAAATGACTCCAATCACATCGGGAAATATTATGGAGCACGTTTGCGAGAAGGAGCTGACTATTAAGGAGAACATAACGGCTGCCGTCAAGAGGAAACTTGTATCGCTTAAAATAGATGTGGTAACAAGACAGGAGAAGTCCATCTTGTTAATTAATTTACACTTTATGAGTTCGACCTTGTCAAAAACTGAGATCGTCGTCAAAACGCTTGGCATGATCCAGTTGTTTGAGTTGCATACTGGAATCTACATCAAAAATAGGATCGTGGAGATTATTCAGGATTATGGCATCCAGATTGATCAGATTTTTAGGTAAATGTTTTGTTTCATTAATGTAAGCATACAAATTAATATATTTACATATGTGTTTTGTGTTTAGCATTACATCCGACAACGGCAAGAATATGGCAAAAGATATAGAGCTGCAAAGTAATGAAGCCACCGAGGAATCGCTAACCGATGATTATGATGACAACGGCGAGCATTTTATGGAACTGCTGGATTCTATGACCTTTCCAAATGTGCATACTGAGCGATGTGCAGCGCATACACTACAATGGTGCGTGTATGATGTTAATATGCAAAACGGAATCAGCCAAAAAGTTAGTACTTGTCGTCAATTGGTTAAAGTTTTGCGCACCGGAAAATATAGGTATTTAATTTGCCCGTTTTGTATTTAAATGCATGTATTATAATGCATTTCATTTCTTGCAGACGTACCTTGATGGAGAACAACAAACCGATTCCAGTTCTCGATGTTGCCACAAGATGGAGTTCTACTTACTCAATGATAGTAAAGCTATTCGAGTTAAAGGAGTTTATATCTACGCAAACTACTATCGATATAGACATGGACTGGACCTGGGTTAAGCTGTATATAGAAGCTTTTAAAGAAACGTACGAAGCTACTCTAATACTGGAACAGGAGCATTTCTCGTATAGCGATTTCTTTATATTGTGGATGGAGCTCAAGCTAAAAAGTGAGAAAAGCGAGAACTATTTAACGAAAAAGTTATTGGTTCAGCTTAAAGTTCGTGAAACTAAGTTGTTACAAAACAAGACATTGTTGGCTGCGATCTACATGGACCCACGAATAAGTTTGGTTTTATCCGAACAACAAAAAATTGTGGCCAAACAAAATTTAAAGAACATAGCATCTCGTATTTTTTACTTAAACCAAGAAACCAATCCGCAAGTAATCAAGCAAGAAACCAGTGATGATGATTTCAAGGATAAATCTCTATTTGACTCATTTTTGGATGACATCCAGACAGCCCCTCAAGCACTGGGTGGTGATATACCGGACAAACTTTCAAAAACTTATTTCGAAATTGAACAATTTAGCTGCGTTTATGGCCGATTGCCACTCAGTAGTGATATCAAGCAATTCTACCATGATCTAAGATTTAAGTCGCCTCAGCTGAGTGAACTGGCACAAGTGGTACTAGCCGCACCCGCTACTCAGGTGTCCGTAGAACGGTCATTCTCAGCCCTCAATTTTGTTTTAAATGAAAAACAAAGCTCTCTCACTGCTGAAAATATAAATTCATTGTTAGTTGTAAGACTTAATTCTTAATTTAAGACGCCAAATAAAATTATAAATAAAATTTTAAGGTGGTAAATGTTCTAAAATTATCTGCAGAAATTTGCAGATGTGTTTATACTATGCTTTATACATTAGGTAGCATTACTTTGAATTTGAATTTGATTTTCCGCCCAATTTAAAAATATTCTTGTGGCCGCCCTTTTACAACATTTATCGCTGTTAACTTCCTTGTTGCTCCCTTTCTGCTTGCCAATCGATAACTTTCATGAGGTAACAGTAGCAACAGCTGTCTAGCAACCAGGGCTGCATTATTGTTTGTTAGTTTCGCTTCTTTAGTTTTAACAAATTTGCCTTTTCCCTTCACTTATATAAACAAATTTAGTGCTGGCCTGCTAACTCTAAAGATGCCAAATCCGTTGTGAAATTAAGTGAGTTTCCCCGAAGAAGCCGGGGGTGAATAATCCGTGTTTACAGTTCTGTTTATTTAATAGTTGCTTAGCCTAAACAGTTTAAAGCTCAATTAAAAGTAATTAGTTAATACTCGTAGATAATGCTAGCATGTATTGATAAGCGTTGTTGGTGTTGCGCGTCGTCGCTGTTGTTGTGGTCTTTGCTGCTGCAGTTGCAGTTGGTGTTGCTGCTGCCTCTCGTACTGGTCATCGATGTCAATAAAACTGGCATCCTGCGTGTTATCCTTGGGCAGCGCTGCCGGCGTCGCTGCCGCTGGGTAGTATCCCAGGCCTACTCCCACTCCAACGCCCGACGAGGGCATGGTCGTGCTCGGCTGACCCATTATAGAGCTCATAAAACCATTGGCCACGACAAAGTTTCTGAAAAATTGATTACATCAAATGACCAGCTCCTGGCAAAAGGACATCCCTTCTGGAGGGATCGTCTAATTGGGTTTGTGTGCGCGTTAGTGTCGTAAAATTAATTTCGTGTTAATTTTATGTGAGGCTATCAATTAAACGTGAGACATTTCCCTGAATTACTTCCGTTTCAAAAAAGTATATCTAAATATCAAATAAAAAACAAAAACCTCTTCACGTGTTATCCATCAAAGACGCGTATTTAAGGCCTATAAAGTTCTGTTTTTAGGTTTTACTAATTTTGGGTTTTTTAAATGGGTTTGCAAAGGGGAAATTCTATATTTTCTATACGATATCTAGACATAATGAACAAAAGTTGGATCTTTTGGCAATTCCAAACAAGCGAATAAAGAAAATCTTTACCAGAAATCTCTAAAGATTTTCAAATCACTTGTAACACATTTTTAGAATCAAAACAAAAAAAATGTTTTGATATTTGGTGCACTGTTAGTTTCCTTAAAATTAATGACAAAACTCACCTGTAGTGCTGATCGATCTGAGCCTTTTCTATACGCTTGTCCTTGGCCCGACGATTCTGGAACCATATCTTGATTTGTGTCTCGGTCAAGTGCAGCGTCTCGGCCAGCTCGAAGCGACGGCTCCTGGAGATGTACTCGTTTCGGTGGAACTCCACCTCAAGGCGCAATGTCTGTTCTGTGCTGAAAGTGGTCCTTTGGCGGCGTTGTCTGCCCTCCTTGCGACGTCGACGAGCCACTGGAATTGAGGCATTACAAATAATTAATAATGTAATTCCAAGGCACGTTTTATTAGAATTTATTAAAGAAATATCCTCTTAAATGTAGCATATTTTTTTATATTTCTTATCCATATTGCTTTCTGATATAAAAGGCTCTGTTGAAAGCCAAAAATAAAATAATAAATATGTTTGAATATGTCTAGATCGTACAAAAATTGTTTTTTGGTAGCCGTTTTATTTTTTATCGCTAAACTTCATTCCTAAATTATGTCGTGTATCACATCGCCCCTTAATATATTCAAAGTGAAATAATAACAAGAACACCCCTCAAACTCACCCATTCCAACCGCTATTCTTCCCTCATTCACTCCAAACATAATAGAGATGTTAAAGCGAAATTAATCTTACATTAACAAACCATCAAGATATGTTCGGGACTAAACGATGCCGAGTGTGGTTGGTTGCGTGTTGGGCCAGTTAAACAAATAATTAATCGCCCAGCTATCTGTTGTCCTGCGTCCTTCCCCGCCCAACCTCCCACTTTGTCCGATTCGAGGCTCGCGTTTGTGGTGCACATTAGAAATGCATTTTCTACGTGGTTCTGTGGCCCTGTTTTTTTTTTATTATTTATTTCGGCAATCTATGCTGATCCGGGAAACTTGTAACAATGCAAACAGCTGGACTATTCATCGTCCTCGTCGGAATTCTCATCATCATCCTCGCATTTTCCGTTCCGTGGTCTCTGTTTGTTTGCATTCGCAGTGTCGCCGACGATGAAGCTCAGCCGAGCGCACATTATGCCCCACTACCTCTACCTCCTGACTCAACACCCAACCACCTGACACCCACTTCACCCACTTACACCCACCCCATTGTCAGTGGTTTACAGTCTAATTGATGTAACAAGGCGAAGCTGACAAGTTGTTTTCGGGGGGAGGGTGTGGGTGGGTTTTGGTTTCGGTTGGTTTGTGGGCGTGGTAATCCTAGTTTTTGCTTGATTACCCCTTGCCTGACTAACTCACAGCTCGGGCTTAAGTTCTCCCCCTCCATCCTTTTGATTCCTGCGACAAGTTTTTCGCTTTCCCTCTTTCTTCCTAAAATTTTTTTAAATCACGTGTGAAATTCGATAGCCGAGTGTCCTTTGCGACAGTTTGTTGTGGTTGCTATGTGTCTCCCTTTATCTGTTTCTCGCTTAACCCTCTACTCTGTGTGTTTTTTTAGGTTTCCTGTCAAGCTCAATTACAATGTTATTTTTTCTGTCACTTATGTATGATTTTTTTAGGATTTGTGAGTTTTACAAAATAGGGGGTTATTTCCAGTTTTAGTTGGGATATTATAATTACTCAAAAGAGAGCTTATATTTCATATTAAATTTTGATCTTGGTTATTTGGGATATGGTTTGCACTTTATGAAATGGTAAATAAGCTCTATATGGTGCTATAATTTAAGTTTTGATTATAAAGACTCACAAAGGTGCTACAGAATTTACTAGAGCTTTATAATCCCTTAAAGAGGTGACCAAAACTATGCTACAAAATGTCACAATGAAAAAAAGGCAAATTTACACTGAATTTGGTATCTCGAACTTTTTATTGCATACTTTTAGACACATTTTTAAGAGATTTCAAATCCTTTGTGATCTCTGGAGTATCCCTGACAGTTAGTGTATAAATAAACCCTGTTATTCTGTAAAGGAATTGATATAAGCTTCACTGATTCCGCCTTGCATATGATCGCCTTTTCATTAGCCGAAGTATTTCAATTTCTTCATACCCTCTCACCTCACCACCGCCACACCTGGCAAGCTCATCAGCCGCAAACGAAAAAGCCGCAAGTAAACGAAAACTTTCACGGCTCAATGCGTTTTAATTTTTTTTCTTGGCAATCATTTTTTTCCTTGGCTAATTTCTTTTGCACTGAGGGTCGGGTCAGCACCGGCTCATTGTGTGGCATTGTTTCTTCCTCCCTTGCCCGCTTCGTTATGTTTTTATTTTTTCTTGACTGATTTTACATAATCCTTGCCCATGCACTCCTTGCCGGGGATAGGGATATTCAATAGCACTTGCACTTAATCATCCTTTTTTCTGTATCCGATTTTTTGCAGTTCCTGCGGAACTAAGTTCATCTGGCTGGGCTGCACCTGCGCAGGCGTGTGAAATGTTCATCACTTCCTCTAGGCTTTTTCAATCCTAACTTTTGTACTCTCTCTGGGGGAGATTGGGTGCGAAATGTTGGCTTCCCTGTGCTTCAGCTGTCCGCGCTGTCTGCTCCTGAGACGCGGGGCCGAGCGTTGGGCCTTTGCCTCCCTTGCCCGCCAATTGGCCGGGAGCAGCACCAAAGACACAGCCGCCGGCAAGGAAACAGCTTCTTCCAATTGCAAGGATATTGCCGGCAATAGCAAATCCTGCAAGGAGCCGACCATCACCGCCAAAGATAAAAACTCCAAGGGAAAGAAGGCGATCAAGGATATCGAGGTTAGTATGTGATCACTTTTGATATAGGGTAAGCCTTAAAAAAAAGGATACTTTAAGGGCTTTAAATAATTGTCACCTAATCTACGTTATATGACTATTTTATTATGGTTTGAATAATAGAAATTCGATTAGTTATTTGTGATTTATGAAGTGCTTTTTAGAAGGTCTGAAAACCCTTCAAGCCACAATTATATTTATATATGTTACTTTCTTTGTACTCGATTATCTGGAATTATAATAAAATCTACTGAATCTTATCAAATTATCAAGCCTATATCCGATCAATCTCCCTAGAACTTTTGAAGTTACTAATAGAACACTAATATTTTCCCTTATAGCTACCCCCAGAGCCCACCACCTGCTGCATGTCGGGATGTGCCAACTGCGTTTGGTTGGACTATGCCCAGACCCTGGCCAAACTCCTGGGGGATAACGATGAAGCGGCCCGCGAGCTCGTCTTGAGCAAGATCACTGACCCGAACCTGAAGATGTTCCTCAGCCTGGAGCTGCGTCAGATGGCGCGGCAGCGGGAGGAGAAAGCGGCTGCAGAGAAGGCGGCCGCGGGGAAGCCAAAGAACTAGTACAAAAGTCCATCTCCCCTTCTTACCTTATTATTTAGTTAGGACCAAATTTGTAGTAGCTCAAATTTAATCTTGTACTTAGAGTGTAAGAACAAAACACCTCAAAATAAATATTTAAGAGTTGAGTATTCCAAGGAATGATGTATTTTTAAGGGAATCTATTAATGGTAAAGATGCCAGAGGAATTCTTCTCCTAGTAATAATGCAACATTGAATGGGGGAGAGCTTTTAACTTTAAGAAAATACTTTTTTCTATGAAAACTCTTTGAAATTGTATGCTTTCCAAGATTTACTTTTACTTTGTCAGTTATCTCCAGTACCGAGTTCCATTATTTTCTACTCACGGAATGCAGAAAATCCAGCGCTGAAATGTGGATCACTTGGAAACCCGGGAGGAAATCCGTGTGGCAGGACTGGATTCGCCACTCCGGCGCTAATCACCGGCGGCGGACTCACATAGCTAAGCTTCTGCTGCACCTGCTGCTGGAGCTGCTGCTGCTGATGTGGCTGTTGCGGGAGGTAATCCTTCACAGGACCATAGAAGTCATAGGCAGGAAAGCCGGCAAGTGAGGTGCGTTCATCGCTGATGGAGATGTCCGGCGAGGAGACGCTGCCGCCGTCGCTGTGATAGGGCGTATCGCAGGGCGGCGGCGGCTTATGGTTATGTGTTCCAACGTCGATGTCTCCGCTTTCCGGGCTGCGCGTCTCTAAGTGTCCGTAGAGTCTTTCGAAAAATTGTCGCGGCGACGAGGGTCTTTGCGGTACGGTTATGTTTGTAGAAATCGATTCAGGGTTTATGCTATCGCGTCGCTTGACGGGCTCATCGTGGCCGGACCCACTGACCGACACGAGTTCCACTTTTTGGCGTTGCATCTGGAAAGGAGAAGGAGCTGCCGCGGAGCTGGCCAAACTAATCACTTGGGTAATCGGCGAGCGACTGAAAGGCCGTAGAAGAGATATAGCCACTTCCGTTGGTCAAGCGACGCCTCGCTTATCCTGACGCCGACGCCGACGCAAGCAGAGGATCCGGGGCACGAACAGGAAGAAAACAAAGCAAATTACGCGGCACATCACCAAAAATTAACAGCAAGAGCGGGGGCGCCTAAAATGCTGCTTAATAATAATACATAAAAAAAGCCCCTTCCTCCGTCACACCTGCAGCCTGGGGGAACGCCATCCTGATTGGCCAGAACGCTGTGAAACAAACCCTTATTTTCACTTCCGGAGAGAGTGTCCCTTAAGGGTGGTTAGCAGGAGCTGTGCTGCCACCTTTTTATTGAAAAAAGATTTTGAACCGGATTGATGGTGAAAAAATATAGTAACAAAAAGCCATAGCAGCTATCGCTGATACTCATCCCATAGCTAAGTTTTTTCCCAATAAGCATACAGGGTACAAAAAATAAATTAATTAATAACAAGCTGAGTTCCCACTTTCCGCCATTTGGCGTTGATAAAAGCCATATTTGACGGGAAAAATGCTATCTTGGCAACACTGAGCAGGACACTCTAAATAAGCTCCGCCTCCTTTTGGTAGAGCAGCAGAACAGAGCAAGTGAAGGCAGAAAGCCCTTCATTTCCAGAGGAAATAGCCAGCGGTCTTACGAAAAAAATTATTTGGTCATTAAAAGTTTATACATTCGCACGAAATTATACAAATTATTATAAATTATATAAATAATAATACTTCGTAACATACATTAGATACTTTTCGGTATTTTCAGAGAATATTAATTTTCGGGGACATTGTGAAATAGAAGAAACTAATGTTTAAATTTTCCCAAAAATATAAAATATACTTATATTATTCTTCGACGATAAGCGGCGCAAGCACAACTAAAAGAATATCATTTTGTCAATCCTTTCCAGGTCATTTTGTTTTTATACCCTTGCAGGGTATTATAATTTTAGTCAGAAGGTTGCAACGCGGTGAAGGAAGTATCTCCGACCCCATAAAGTATCAGGAATATATATGTCCTGATCAGCATCTTCAGACGAGTCGATATAGCTATGTCCGTCCGTCTGTCCGGATCGATCGATATATTTATATGAAAATGTAAAATTTTACATGACAGAAATGTATCGATTTTCAATGATCCAATTACAAGCTGCAAGAGTATACAAACTTCGGTTTACCGAAATTCGCTTCCATTCTAGTTAATCGTTGACCCATTTCATGATGCCTAAAAGTATTAGTTAAACGAATTTTGGATAACTAGATAAAAAAATATCTAAATAAATATCTAAATATTTATGTTTAGTAAATACCCTATGATACCCTAGAAAGTACACACTTCTCAATCAGCAAAGTTTCAACGGATGGTTGAAAGCTTGGATAAAAAGGAGGGAAACTTTGATGTCGGCAAAGCAGCAAAGTTTTCAACCTTTTTTTTTATTACATCTTAACACCTTTTTCATAAAAGTTACTTTCGCCAGTATATATAACGTATACGCACTGTTATCTCCCCAATGATAATAAATGCCCAAAATCACACAAAAAGCAGAGTGAAGTTTACTTTCCTCCGCTGGCCACCAACATTAGCACAGCCAAAAATCGAGACCGCGAGAGTGCACCAGAATTCTCAAGTCTAGATTCTGTAAACGCTCACTTGAAATATGCGCTATTGATGGGTGTCGATCATAGCAGAATCCACTGAGGATGGTCTTGATGGTGATATATATCCGATAGCTGTTATTTTGGCGTTTATCCCGCAATTGTCAATTTAAAATCGCTAGATCTAGTGGGAAAATAGCTGAATTGGCAACACTGTGCAAATAGCGATCGGCAGCCCCTCTCCTATCTCTCTAACAACTTGGCTCTCTTCTCTCTCTCTTAGTAATCGAGAGAAACTCGCTGTTAACTTAGCTCTCTCCTCCGAATTTGACAACATATACCTGTTAACTCATGTAGAACTTTGATATTTTACCCCACTTTTCTGTTAACTCATGTAAAACTTTGGAATTTTTCACACTTTTTCTGTTAATTCATGTCGAATGTAGAATGTTACGGTTAAAATTTTACGCTGTAACTGGTACTGTTCGACAGCATTCGGCTCGAACCTATAAATACGAGTGCGAGCGCTCATTCAGTCGTCGCCGGAAAAAATTCGAAATAAAATAAGCAGAAATTAAGAAAACGGCCGCGGAAAGCTAAAAAAGCCAGATTCTACGAAATAATGGTAAATTGGCAACACTGATCTGCTGTGTAATTTGGCGCGCGTAAGGAATCGAATCGAATCGAAACTGTGTTTGAAAATGCAATCTGAATATGGATGATATATCTTGAAAATCCGATATCAAAGTGTGTGTATTTCAAAACATCGTGCGGTTCGTGAGCAAACCTATTTTGGAATCGTTAAAGAATCGAATTCCCGGTTATGTTTTTGATCTGTCGCTTGCTGCGCACTCGTTTCGCATGTACCGTTAGTTCGCGCAGCTGTTTCAGCCTCGCGAAGTGCCAATAAAGAATAAGAACAATAAACAAAGTCCAACAAGTGACCAAAAACCCTTAACAAAAAGGTACGCATCCCTTGGGAATGCAATTTCAGTTTCGTTCTTTGTGCCCCAAAAAATAAACAAACAAATACATACAAGCAAAAAATTGCAGTGCACTTGCTTTTGTTTGTTTTTTTCTGTCCGGCTTTGGATATTAATTTGCCTTTGTGAGTGTGTGTTTGTTTTTTTGATGGCTTAGGTGTTTGTGCAATGCAAAATTATTTTGTTAAAACTCGTTTCGTTCAAAGCTTACGCGGCGGCTTAAGCTCGCGACTGTGTGATTTTGAGTTTCTTCCATCCATCAATTTGGTTTTGTTACACTGACATATGCAAATTTTTTGGCTGGTCTTTGTCGCTGATTTTTTCTCAACCCCAATTTAAAAATATCTTCTGAGTGCACGGCGAAAAATAAGATAATCGATTGAGATACAGAAATTAGTAAAAACAATTATTGACATGCCATTGAAAGAATTCTTGTTTTTCACATAGTAATAGTATAAAAAAGTTTATATTTCTTTGAGTGCAAAACCCTGCGGCATTCCCCCCAAGAGGAAGAGGGATGCTTAAGTCAGAGCGGGTCAGCGAGCCCACATGTTATTCTGTGTCTACAGTCCTTCCAATAAAAACAATAAATAGGAAAAAAAAATAAAACGAGTAACGGCAGCCTTTCCATTGACATTTATGAGCGGCGCTAAGGGTGCATCATCTCCCTCGCACACAGGAACTACCTCCCTCCCTTTTCCAGAAACACACATCCAGAGGCGTGGGCGAGGCATTCCAGGGCCTTATTGTGGGATTTCTTTTGATTCCCCTAATTCCCACCGCGGGAATTTGCGTGGGCTCGTTTTACATTATCCTGGGCATGCGCAGCATATTACGGGAAAATTGCTATGGAAATGAACGCGGATTTTTTTGATTGATAGAAATGTCGCTGCGCTTGCGTATTTACCGATAGGCAGCCGACTTAAAAACAACAAATAACAGCTGTTGGCAATGTGTATGCTGACCAGTTTCCGTTATAAATGCGAGTGTGGAATAATGATGATGGGAATATGTTAATAGGCGGAGTAGTGACGAATGCACATGTGTTTCTTTTAAAAGAGTTACAGTGACGCTCATAGGTTTAAGACCCATTTAAAGTATTACTTGCTTGGATATTGCAACCTATACTTAAATCTTTTGTTACATTTAATGTTTAAAAATCTCGAACCTATTCCAATTCTGGTAAAATTTTTAATTATGCCGAGTAATACAAAAAGTAATAAACGTAATAAAAAACAACAGTTTCTAAAAACAAGTCTTCTTGAATTATTCCTTTCAAGGCAAATTTTATGTTCTACATTTTTTGATAATAATAATTTAATTCTTTGCTATAAAGAACTTAATACTGAATATATGAGTCCCTGGGGAAGCTCTGTAAATACAATGAATGGTATTTTCCAATCAGTTTTATTGCCTTTGTCACTGCCCCCCTGGAACGCTTATGAAAGTGATTTGCACGCACATGTGAACTCCTGCTTCGCACCGCACTAATCCCACTCTTTATGCCCCCTTATCTTTGCAGTGCCAAAATCGTCTGACACACTTCAGTGACTTGGACGGCGTCATCGGTCGTCGTCTCCACTAATTGCTGACATACATAATTTCCCTAACTGGCTGGAAAAAAAGTAACGAGCGCGAAAAAAGAGAGCAAAAGCCGACCGCAAATTGAATTTACGGTGCCCCATCAAAGTCAAGTCGGTCGACTCTAACTAATTTAATGATCAAAAGTTACACATTTTTTTCGCACTCGGCGTCAGCCGCTGAGCGGTGTTAATTGAAAGTGTCACGCGCTGTGCCGTCCGAATTAAAATATCTATCGACTGGTTTCGTCTATGAGTGCGAGTGAGTGAGAGAGAGCCAGCAATGTGGCCTGGAGGAGCAGAACTGTCGGCCATGTCCTGGCTAGTCCTGGTGCTCTTCTGGGGGGCGATTGGCACCCGGGCTGCCACACCATTCGCGAAGGAGTACCGCAGCGCGGGACTCTTCAAGGGCAACACGCTCGTCGATCTGGATGGGTCCACAACCTTGGACGTGGGTGCTGAGAAGCCCACAAGTAGCAGCGGACTAAGCGGAGGTTTCAAGTCGGAGTCGTCGGTGGTTATCCCAGGCATGCATCTGAGTTCAGGTAAGCTGGAGTCCTGGGTATCTTGGGATTTTTGTGAAAATATTTCATTGAAACTGCTTAGGTATTGATCCATTAAGTTCCGTCAGATTTTTTCCTTATTAAAAATGTATCGTTCATTCGGTAAAATGCTCTAAAAACAGGGTTTCCACTTCCATCTTAGCCAAAAAAAGACAAAGTATCTCTCCCAATTCTTCCAAGAATTATGTATCCAAAGAAGAATACAACTTTCATTCATTCTCTTCGTATCAACCCAATTCTACACGAACCCGAAGAAGAAAAAACCAAAACAAAAAACTTTTTGGACTCTCTTCTAAAAAAAAGGAGGAAGTATACCCTTGGTCGCCACTACAGGTATTTATACATGCCGGCGCTTATCTAACCTTATCTTACAACACTTTCCTGCCCTCGGGTACCCCCTGGGCTCCATCCTTCCCAGCAATCGGTGCCTCATTCGTGTCTTTGCTTTATTTATGACCTGCGCCTTGGCGGCATCATATTTCAGAAAGAAACGGGGCAACAAATGGGGGAACAAGTGTATTTGTCTGCCGGTTGTATCTCAGGGGTTTTTTCGGGTATCTCCCTTTTGCATTGTGTTTTCTGTCTGCTTTTAAGGAGCTCCTCCCTCCCTGGTAATTCAATCGCTGCTGCAACACTCCAGAGACACAGAGAGCTGCCCAGCTGGCATTGGCATCCAGGATGTCAACCGCAGCTCAGCTCAGCTCAAGCGCAGCTCAGATCCAATCCCAGTCACAGCGCCGGACCCCATCCCTATTGCAATCCCATTCCCGTTTCGGGCACGCTCGGCACATCCGCCAAGCAATTTTCCTGCCTCATTATAACGAGATTAAAGAGTAATCACGGAGAGGGACAGACGTGTGCTGCTGGTATGGCTCTCCCCGGGGCTTCTCTATAGTCTTAATTTCCATTCCTCATTTTGGGGTTCTGCTTCGATCTTTGCCAAAGTGCGAACTTCCTGTCCCATCTTGAGCACAGTGAAAGGGATCTTCAGTCTCGAGTGTCGGGGCTGGCTGTGTTTACCTTTCTATAGTCGGTGGTTGCCTTTTTGGACGTCCGAATTCTCTGTCCCCTCCAATGTCCCACATTAACCCCCCCGTTTTGCGGTTGATTTAAATGTCATTTAAGCCGCTTAACTTGGCCCTCTTGGTACGTTTCTGATTTGGAGTTTTTATGACAACATTTTGGAGTTTATGCGAGTCCCATTTTATGAGCGTGAAAATGAAAGTACTTTCGTCAAGTCGCCTACCCTTTCTCTATCCCTGTCTCCCGCCGTCGGCCTTTTCCTTTGGAGTTCAGTTTTTGTTGCTGCCTCCAACTTATGACTCGGCAGCATTTTCGAGACTTGAGTAAACTTACAGACGTAAATTTGTGGCTTTCTTAAATGTGTCATAATTAAAAGCAACCGGGCTCTGACACTTTCGTGGGCCGATGTGCTATGCGGGCCTGGATGATAAAGTGGGATACTTCAATAACTCTAAGCTAGATTTAGATCAGATTGAGATATGATCGAAATCTTTGGGTGGCCACCCTCAGCTTGTATTCAGAATGTATCGAATTTCCTGTATAAAATCCATTTAAATTTTACAGAACATTTCCCTTCGAGCCAGGGGTGCTAAGCCCGAGCACCAGGAAGCCGAACGCCTTCGGGTTTTGACACAAATAGCGAAACGTGACAAGTTGGTGAACAACAAATTAGAAATGAGAATACTCCTTAAAGAATCTTGGGCCGTTCTGCTTTAATGGTTGATTTACAGGCATTTCCTGGATTCATTCTCCCTAAACATGAGACCTGAATGCGAACCCAAAGACCGTTAAAATAGTTGCACGCCTTTTTGAATAAATTTATTGTTGATTTTTTATATTTCTGGCTCAATCTTTCTCTCATTCATTCCAATTCCTGGACATCAGCCAAAAATATTAAACGTTTGCCCCGGGGGCTCAGAGGGCTACCTGAATGTTCTCTCCACTTCCAAAGAGTCTGTTTTTGGGGTCCACATCCCAGCGCTTAAAATTTCAGCAAAGCACGCAAACTTTGGCAGAGGCCAGGGACCAGTTTTTGGTAGCATTTGAGTCCGAGTCCGAGTCTTGGCCCCAGACTTGGTCTGGGTCTTGGTCCGAGTGCCAAGTTGGCGAGTACAGTACGCAGGCGCAGAGATCTTAGCAGGAGGCTGTTGTCGCTGCCGCTGCCGTTTCTTTCTGGGGTCCCTGGCACTTCAACTCTTCAGCATGTATTTAGATAGGCCAACGTCGAAAGATACAAGCGGCATGTATCTGTGAGTTCGTGTTTCTCCTTGGGTGTTTGTGTATGTGTGTGTGTGTGTGTGTGCCTCGGCCAAACAAAGCCAGCCGACAATCGTAAAAACTAAACGACGAGGGAATTTATGAGGCCTCTTCGGCCCGAGACGCAGACGCAGAGCTCTTCCCGCTCGGCCAGAGGTATGTGTCTAGATCAAGTGCCAAAGTCAGAGCCCGGGCATTCTTCGAGTTAGATAACAGAGAGCAGGGCTTGTGTCATGCAAATGCAGATACAGATAAAAACCGAATGCAGTTTTGCAGTAAAAATATATAAATCAAGGCAGCAGCAGCAGCAGCAGGTACAAGGAAGGCAAACGAACTGCTAGAAGAACAGAGCTGGAAAAGAAGAAGAACCAAAGTGCGAAATATCCCACAGAGCGAGCGGCCGGTGCACAGATGCATCTGTTAGATACATTTGCCTGCAGCATCTCGGCCCATCGTCCATCCATCGTTAACGCTGCCACGCTAATTTGACGAAAGCCCATTTCATGGCATTTTTCCATCTCGGCGCAGCGATTTCATGCCCTCGTCTCGCCTGGGACTCGGACACGGACTCCGGGACTCGGGCCGTTTGTATCTCCGCATCGTACAGGTAGTTTTTAACACCTTAAAACCCAATCGTTTAGTGCGCACAAGTGTCTAGCCTCACTCCGTATGCCATGCCCTCTCCTCCCCGCTGACCGGTCCTCGGGGGCTTTGTGTTTACGCCTTTTGCGAAAAAGTCAGGGAAAATGAAACGGTTTCTTTCCATTTTATGGCCCGAGCCCCGATAACCTGTGCGTTGACCCCTCCTTCCTTTCCTCCACCTGACGGTTCTGTTTTCCAGATTTTCGGCTTTTCCCATTCCCCCATTGTTTATTTTACCAGTCGTTTGTTGTTGCTATTTATTTGTTTTTAATTTTACATTCAAAAAGGAGAACGAAACAGTAAGGGGAATATTGTGCAAGGCGCAGAAGTAAACGCTCGATAGTGTGAATTGAATTAAAAACTAAGTGGGATTCGGGTTTTAGGAAACCGTTTTAATATTTAAGACTAAATCTAATGGTGTTATGATACTGTATTAAAGACTTCATTAATTCGAGTTTTCATTAGAGGCTTG
>JAEIIF010026954.1:0-19557 GCA_018874455.1 Drosophila trapezifrons
ACTGATTTTATTCTTAATAAGTCCTAGCTTAGGTAGCTAACATGAAAATCTTATTTATAGACTTATCTTATATACCAACGATAAGGGCAACGGGAAAACTTTAAGGGTGACATAACCCGACCTTTGTTTTCAAAGATATGCTGAGATCCCACGCAGAGGTTTAAATTACTTGTACATATTTTTAAGGGCAAGGATTTGTGATAGGCTCAAGTGGCCCATGTTTAGGGAAAGCGCACAAGCTCATCGCCGCGTACAGCTGCATCCATTTGTTAAAGATAAGAATTACTCTAAGATATATCTGTTTATGTGTGAACATTGGACTTGGAAATTCGAATTTCAAAAAGTGCAAAAACAGCTTTGAACCCACAGAGAAAATAAAGAACTTATGATAAGGAAACTACACAATATTTGTTATTTCAATCATAAACGCTAATTGCTCTGTTTCTTTTCTCCCTCTGCCAGATGGACAACGTCGAGATCCGCAAGCGGCGTGGCTCTCTGCATTTCATTCGCTTCCAGACCACCGACATGGGCAACTTCCTGTCGCTGGCCAAGCAGAAGGGTATGGCCGAGCTGGTGACGACGGTCTGTGCGACCGGTGGCGGAGCCTTTAAGTTCGAGCAGGATTTCCGCGATCAAGTCAACATGAAGCTGGCCAAATTCGACGAGCTAGACACGCTCATCAAGGGCATACTCTTTGCTGACCTGCACAATCGCACCGAGTGCTACTATTACGAGAATGCACGTGACATTATGTAAGTTGATTAAGTGCCTTTCCAGCTATCAAAGGAATGTCTAACGCCTAAACGATTTTGTGTTTCCAGGAAAAGCGAGAAGCGAGAGTTCAATTTCTCGCAACCATTTCCGTTCATCTTGGTAAATGTGGGATCCGGAGTCTCCATCCTGGCTGTCTACGGACCCGACAACTACAAGCGCATTTCGGGCACAAGGTGAGTGAGTCAAAGCTGTGTCCGTGCTCCTTTTAATCTCAACTATTTTTTCAGCTTGGGCGGCGGAACATTCCTTGGACTGTGTTGCCTACTCACCGGCTGCACAACCTTCGAAGAGGCTATCCAACTGGCCACCAAGGGCGACAATCGGAAGGTGGACAAATTAGTTAAGGATATTTATGGCGGCGATTACAACCGCTTTGGTCTGCCGGGCGATTTGGTGGCGTCAAGGTAAGAAACCTTGAAATGAAACCAAGGAACCAGTTACGAATTTATTATAATTTCCAGCTTTGGTCAGATGCACATCAATGACAAACGTGGCTCCGTGTCACGTGAAGATTTGGCCAATGCCACGCTGGTAACCATAACGAACAATATTGGCTCAATAGCAAGGATGTGCGCGCTGAATGAGAAGATCGATAGGGTAAGCTAGACCCAATCATCAAGGTCCCTTTAATTACACAATTTCCCATCTCAAATCCCTTAGGTCGTCTTTGTGGGAAACTTCCTGCGCGTTAACCCCATTTCCATGAAGCTGCTGGCATACGCCATGGAGTTCTGGTCGAACGGCACAATGAAAGGTCTTTTCCTGGAGCACGAGGGTTACTTTGGGGCCTTGGGCTGCCTACTGCAGTTCAACGGCGAGCTGGCTGCAGCTCTTCAAGACCCTGCGGCGGATACCGGCGAGGTGGATGCGTGTTCGGATGAAACGACGACACCTGCGCCGATGGATGAGCCCCCAGAGAAGTCGCTATCAAGCAAACACTCCACTAGATAGTCACTGTAACCGCCAACATGTTCCTCCCGATGTAGTGCACATGTACAGTAGACCTAAGATCAATAGGCAATGGGCAATGATCCTTTGCTCCTTCGCAGTTTATCTCTCCGGTATTTATCGTACTCTTCTTTCTCGGCTTTAATTGTTAACCTTGAGAACGCACAAATTGTAAATGCATGAAGAAATTACTGAATGGATAAAGAGTGCCTGGTGAGGTGCTGGCGCAAGCAACGAATTTCTTGGCCCGACCACAAAGTTATGTCGCACGTTCGTGTTACTTCCCCACGCAGCCCTTGTCCTTAATTTCGGTAGTTTAAGTTTCTTTTCTACAGTGATAGTTGGATAGCTCTCGGAAAAGTATTACAAATACTTGACTATGGAACCGCACAAGAACATGTATTGCATATGAACAGCTCTAACGAAATGCCCATGTGTCCTAGTGACAATATATTCATGCATATACGTATAAGTTTTTTTAAGTGGATGTGTGTTTTAAAGTTTCATTTCCCTAGAAAATAAGTTTGTGGTCATATGTTATGATATAGGATCCAATTTGTCGGCAGGTCAATAAAAAACTTGTTTAAAACAACAGTCTTGCTTGAATTTAAGATAGGGCTGTCCATATATAACGTAATCACGTTTTTGATCATTTCATCCCTCCATGTAATCAAGAATAACCAATGAAGGAACAAAACAACGCCACATCTTAATCTATGTTATTGTCTAAATCAATTTTATTCTTAGTTGTTTAAATTTAGAAGTAAACTTGGGAAGTATTAAGCAGAATCTGGACACCGTCGTCGCCATCCGTCTGTAGCATTGGGAATTGAACTGCCAATGTTGCTATAATCCCTTCGAATGCCACAGCTGGCCTTGAAGTCGAACACGCGCAGATTATGATCGGTGGCCACGAACATATATTGGCTATCACAGGCTAAACTATAAACGGGCGAGAAGCCATTGTGCTGGCGCGTCCGTCCTGGGAAATACAACTGTACATATTTTGGCATCCTTATATCGTAGAGATTGACCCGAGCGTGTCTGTTGCCGCCGACCAGCACCGCGTACAGTCCATCGTGCTCCAAGCAGTAGAGGGACGAGTCAAACGGATCCTCCCAGATGGCAACGTCGCGATTTATACGACGGTCAAACATTCGCAAGGTGGTGTCGAAATTGGCTGTAAAGAGCACTTGATCATCCTTCATTTTCAGATCGTAGATGGATTTTGTATCAGAGTTAAGCTGCAGCTCCTCGCCACTGTTCAATAAAAGCAGAGGAAATTAATTTACATAATGTGGTAGGTATTGCCTTAATGCACAATGCTTAAATATAACTAATTAAAAACAGGTTCAGTCTTTTTAGAGGGTTACTAAGGATTACAAAAATAAACCACGTCGGAAGAAAGCACCGCGCGCTGAGGATTACAAGAACAAAACACTATCACTGCCGATGCGTACGCCTTTCGTTTTACTTTACTCGAACTTCTGTGTCCAAGCTTCGAGCTTAACATTCACCACCCGATCCTATACTAAAGTCTTCCTAAATCTAAGCTTACCTTTCGACGTGAATGGCCCTCAAGGCCTGTCCGTCCTCGTCCGTGTAGAGACCGCCGTATAGCCACTGGCCATCCGAACTAAATTGCAGAGCCTTGAAGGCGTGCGGCAGCTTCGTCACCATGTCGAAGTGGGTCAGACCAAACTCCTGCGATCGCTGCCACAGCTTGCAGCAATGATCGGTGCTGGTTGCATACAGATCCTGGACAAAGTCCACGCAGAACAAATACTCGTTGGCGGGATGCATGCGCTGCTCCGTGATGCCTTCCGGGTCGTAGTGGAAGCACGATCCACACACCCGCCCCGCAAAAATTGTGTTGTCCTTCTTGACAAAGTGGGAGATGTCGCTATTGGTGGACGTACTGATCTCCTCCTCGTACCGGCGTTGGAGTACGTCGCAGCTGGATCTGCGGTACTTGCGCAGATAGCCGGCATGCGTGATATAAAGGGCGTCGTTCTCGAGGCACAGTTTGGTGGGAAACATTTGGGCATGATGGAAGTAGGGGCGCTCAAAGTAGGTGCCGCTCCCCCAGTTCTTGGACACCTGGATTCGCTCATAGTTCGTGAGGCGCTTGCGGTTCCTGCGAGTATGGATTGATCAGGACATATATACCGTGTAAATGTGGACCAACCAACCAACCTCTTCTCGATGCTGGGACTATTCCGGTTGCCGCAGAGCAGCAGATCCAAGGAGAGTGCGTAGAAGATATGCCTGTCTATTATGTCTTCCAGCACACGGCTAGCGAGGGACAAACACAGTAGATCTCCTTCCGAACAGTACTTAAAGATCAGCAGGAGGCAGTCCACGTTCAGATCGGTCAGCCTCAAGGGGGTATTGTGCATCTTTTGTTCTATATTTCAGAATTTTCTGTTTTGCGACCACAAGCATGGTATTTTCGAAGCCAAATTGGCATAATTTTATTAAATCTCCGGATAAGTGCAGTGTGCTGAGTGTTGCCAGACACAAATTTTTATTTCCCCCTAAAAAATCCAGTATTCCCCCTAAATTAAAAAATTCTGCCAATTTCAAGCATGTATAATTAAAGAAGAAATATCTGAATATGACGTTGTTGACACGTTAAGATTGGGAAACGTATATACTAGAAAACTGCAAAACGAGATCGAATTTTATGAAATTACCTCTAGAACTAGAACTATCATAACTATCGTAACTATTGATGGCTCTATCTATTGCCAGAACACGATTATCAGGTCGATACTATCGCAATAGTTTTTTTTATCGATTAAAATCCCATTTCCGCTTAGCGGATTTTGCAACACTTTTTCCGTTAAATTTAAAAAAGGTATGTAGAGGATTGAATGTTTTGCTTAATTTTTGATAGCGTTCAAGTATCCTTTGATTTTTTCCACATATAGATTCGTTAGAGTATTCAGATTAATCTACATAAAGTCTCAGATGCATCCAGAATATAAGGATTAAAACATCTGTTCATTCGAGTATGTATATGTCAATGTGAATCACGTCGTAAGAAGCTAACGTAAAATGACTCGAAATTGTGAAAGCCTAAGTGTTCCCCTCTCTTCTGAAGTTCTCTTTATATTCTGACGAAATGATTCAACAGAAAAATTAACAAAGAAACAGAAAATTAGCTGGTCTATTTAAGTGTTAGCTTATTTAAACCCGAAATGTACATTTGTATACTTAGTAATGTTGTATACTTAAAGTTACAATTAATAAATGACGTGGATTATATTTTCCAGCAAAATTTTTCTTTGTTCACAATAAAGCAGAAAGCACTACATATTATGTCTACTAATTTATAAATGATAAGACTTACTAGGTTTAAAATTGCAGTTTTTTTATTAACGTTATTGGGGCTAACTGACGTGGATTATATTTATATTTATAATATTTATATTTATTATATTTATAGTTATATATGGTTCTTTGTTCGCATTAAAGCAGAAAGCACTGCATATTATGTATACTATTTAAAAAAGATAAGACTTGGTAGGTTAATGTTTTAGAATTTATTTTTGACGTTATTGGGGCTAACTTTGGTGTTACTGCGGATTTGGAGTGTCAGTTTCAGGATCACAGATTGGACGGATTGCCGCCGTGCTATTCACTAGCTTTGTCCGTTTTTCCGCCTTGCATGCACTCTATCTTCTTTCCGGCACAGGGATTATCTGTAGATGATTCCGCTGCTTTGGCGGAGGAGGCCACTGTCTCCGTGGTGCTGTATATGGCGGCTACGCCGCCCGACGGACCAGCCATGCCCACAATCACCAAGGCACCAGCCATTCCCTGGGGGCCGCCGACCGGATTTGAAGCTGCCGCTGCCGGGTCCGCTGCCGTGCCAGCTGCCGGTCCCGCCGCCTGCTTGGGCGAGTCCTCCTTGCAATCCTGGCAGGGCGGTGAGCACTGCTGGCCGGGAACCTCAGGGACAGCGCATGCCTTACTCGGATGCGGACCAATGTAGAAGGGGTTGAAGGGCGTATCGTCCGACTCGATGGGGGGCATGGTGGTGAAGGTGATGGCGGTGCTCCGGAAAACAGTGAACAGCTAACGGCAAAACACGGATTTAGACACGTAGACAAATTTGGAATTTAGGTTATTGGTGTCCTGAACTGTTGTCCATGAGGTCAGCCACAAAACTAAACAAACTATCAAGTGGGAACCATGACGTCTTTGAGGTAAATCCCAAGGCCTACTAAGGGAATAAGTATACTTTATACATAAATAAAATAAAATAAAATCTATTTTCTAACGAATAAGGGACCTAACAAAAGCACTAAGATTTCTTTTACCTTAAACGAATCTTTTAAATTTTTAATATAATTCAGTTACAAGAAACTGACGCGAACCTAAGCTTTTAAGTTAAAATTAACCACCAGCGCGCCGATCTTATCCACAAAGCTCTTTTGAAATTATACTATCTAAGCTTTGGACTGGTTAAAGATTATGGCAAAGACATTAAGGGAAAATACAATTCATGGAAAATGATTAATGATTATTTACCTTTCTTGTGGTCGAATTTAAGTTCGAGCGACTAGACTTCAGGGAACCACTTCAAAGTAGGAAAATAGACAAAAGAAATCAATTGGCGATAAATTAGTTCTGATTTCCGAGTAATTTTCGACAGAAAGACGTTTTCTACGCATTTCGCAGACCTGCATCGATTGATGTAAATACTAAAATACCCGAGAATAAATAGACAGGAACTGCACATTTTTTGGGGACACAGAAGTCGAAAATATAAATATGTATGTAAAGACATATGTACGTGGGATACGAATGCGTACGGCCACGTACTTACATACACGATCACAGCAATTTAAAGTTATTTAGAACACTGTTTCCGCAATTAGGCACGGAGCTACCGAGAGATTTTTGCGCTAAATACCTTAACTGAACATTTGATTGACTTGAAATGGCGCATATAGAAGCTGCTTTCTAGACGTATCAGACAGTTTATCCGCATAAGAGGCATCGTCTATATAGGCACTGTAAAAAATATATAGGGAGATTTATTTGAATTTAACGACTTCTGGCGTGAGTCAGACTGCATTTGACATCTATTCATTACCTGATAGGCAGTCGAATGAATAAACATTAGATTAGCATAGTATAGTAAACAATTCTGATTACAGCAATTTCTCCGCTCATAATCGCTTTATAGTATAGATAAGACAGACGACAGTCCGGAAAAACAAATGCTTAATGAAAACAAACAACAAATTAATATACAACAACCTGTTTCTAACAAAGAAAAGTGTAACGGCTATAGTTTTGGGTCAGGGAAAGTAGCGTAGTTGTCACAGTTCAGGTCTAGTTTATGGTTAAAGGTTTTCAGAACCTTAAAAGTGAATTTCAACTGAACTAGATCTCCAAGTACTTTTCCCCCCAACAACCATATCTTTGTACTTTCCATTTACCCGACATTAATCCGTATTATGACCTCTATTAGGGGCTTGTTAGGAAATTTGTACAGTATTTTACTGTGTGGTGTCAAAAATCAGAGGGTATATTCTATAAGAGAAAAGGTTCGTGACTTTCATGTTAGTAAAGAACGCGTATTTTCTGGATCGTTCGTTCCAACGCTCTACAACGCCCGTTAAAACTCTTATCACACTTGCACATGACAATGGGTTTTGCCATTTGAATTCTTCTATTGAAAATTTGACAGGAACTCGACTCTTTAAAATACTCTTTTTTTTTTTTTGTTTTTTTTTTAAGTAAAATGAGAATTTGTAAATATTTTAACATATTTTAAAGTAAGTTTAAGTAAACCATACATCGTGGTACTGTTGAGAGTATTGAATTGATTTACATAGTTGGGCACCGAATTTCAAGATTACAGCTCGACCCAGGCTTGACGTGCTCCTAAATGTTTATTTATCTAAGTTTAAAATCTGTGCTTTAAAATTGTTATTAAGTATAACATCTCTGTCCAAATTAATAATCAAAATAATAATTTCACAACGCTTTGAAAAATATAAGATTTAGTTCACTGAATCCGAACGCTATAACGTAGAAGTCCCCTTTTGTAACGCACAAAGAAATTTAACAGAGAATTCCACAGTATGTAGAAAAATCTATGGGTATTTTCCTGTCGGCTCTGGATCGATCAGCCCCATATCGGGGAAAAAGTTCATGCGTGGCAATGAAGCTCCAAAAATTTGATAGTCACAATCTGAAGGTGACGTCGTCGTCAGCAGTTTTTCGCGTTTTGCGCAGTTCTCGTTCTCGTTCTCCCCATCGGCAATTTCATAATCTGAACAAAGTGCTCGCTCGGCGGCTACGGGCCACAGGTAGAAATGCTCGAGCTCGGAGCACTCGCACACCCGAACATCGGGTGGAATACATGCGAAAGCCCTCGTCACGTCGCCCCACATCAGATGACAGTGGTGCTGGGACCGAGCGACCTCTCCTCTGTCCGCAATAATACTTGTTAGCTTACTGCTGCTTTTGGGGGAGCAAAGTCACAAGTATTTCCGCAACGAAAGTCACGTTCGCCAACCTGATAAGTTGAAGTCACTATTCCCATTATCAGATATGGGGAGAATCTGCAGAGTAATTAGGAATCCCTCGGCCGAGAGCAGTGCATAATATTATATTATTGCTCCAAGAAGTCTCTCGACTTTTCGCGATTCAAATGGTGTGAACTGTTAATTTATCACCTTAGATTAGAATTAAGAATAACAACAAATCTTTGTTTTTCTGTGTAGTTCCGATCAAAATATTTTTCTCGTCTTACTAAAATGTTGAATGTTGTATTAGTAAACAAAAATGACGCATTTCAGACTCTCAAAATCTTGTTTTCCCCTGACTCATATTATTGTTTTCATGTTTTGTAGTTCTTTAGTTCTATGGAATTTTGATACAAGACCGAGAACATATCAAAAGCTTAAGCTAAAATCATAATATTATTATTATTACTTGTAGAAATATCTAGAGCTTTTCTTTTGCTTTGACTTTTAAGATATTTTTGGAAATCAAAAATCTATATTGGTAAAACATAAGCTACTTAATTATCCGCTGGGATAAAAAAAAATGGTAATAAAATTTCTAAAAATCTTCCCAAGACTCTCCGAAGCGAGATGGAATTAAAAAATAAAAGTTCTAAGAATAAAGTAGAATTTAAAAAATCATTAAAGTTTAATTTTTAATCGCTTAAGTTCGAAACCACGGTTCGAAACTTGACTAACCATCTGAGGTGAGAGTGCAAGCGAGATGAAGATAGAAAGTGCACCTTTATTGTCTAAGATCTCCTATTTTTATCATCTAAATGTACTGATCATTTTTGAGTTAGTCGGCAAAAATCTCTTTTTTATATATTCTTTACTTTTTATCCAATTCAAGACTATAGCTTTGTTAAACGTTTTTTAAAACTTGCGGTGGTGGAACTGGGCTTAAAAACCCTTAATATTTCATCATTTAACTCAACGAAAATCCCCTAGCTACTTATCTTAATTGAAATTTTTGTCATTAATTATTATTAGGCTCAGATATTTCGCACCATAGCCTAAATTATCGATATCTGTTAATAGGATTTTACCTACATACGGTAAATATATTCCTTAAACTAATTTGTCCCCAGAACGAAGAATAAAAAAACACTATTAAATTTCATAATTCTTGGTGAGATCAAATTTCAATGTATTATTTTTTTGTTTTCTTTTTTCACGATTTTCTCTTACAAGATTTTTATATAGTAGACGAAGCGTAATACAGAAGTATTAAATAATAAATAACAATTTGCATTTGTTGCATTTTTTAACATGGAAACTAATGTGTTGTTTTAGAGCCCAAAAACAAATCAGGGCGACTGTCCTTTTTGATCAAGATCAACAGTTTGCAAAAAAAATTAAAAAATGTTACAATGTATTGTACATAGGTAGGTTTTTTAGGAAGAATCGGTTGCAGAGAGGAGGCTGCGCAGGGCGGCGCGATTCTTGAACGGATCGGAGCCGCAGAGCGCGATTGGAAGGCAGTGAGTTCTTGTGTGTTGTCTAAAAAGAGAGTGTCTAAGCGAGGCTTTAAGTCTTTGTTTGGCAGTACCACCTGCAGGAAGACGACGTGGAACGCAGTCGAAGTCGGCGCGTGCCTAAAAAGGCCCAGGATAGATTCACAGTGGCATATCGCCCGATATGCCCAATATCCTGGCGGCTTTCAAACCCGGCATTCGGCCATAGATGCAGCCAACGCGCCAGCGTGTCCCAAAAAGCAACCCGTGGGTGACTTCTCGAGCCTCGATCAGCCCATTTCCACATCCGTATCGGGTTCGGGTTCCGTGGTCAAGGCATTGGCGTTCTGCGCCATTTGAAGAGTGGTGCGTGTGTAGTCTAGCGGTTCCACGCCGATATCCTCGTACTCGTGCTTGTCTCCCAACGGGCAGAGTCCGCCCTCGTCCTCGTCAATCGCATCGGAGGCCGTTCCCTCGCTCTCCTCCTCCGCATCGCTCCAGTCCTCGGCCACCTCAACGTTGACGGGCAGGTACATGTGGAAGGGGCGCTGTTCGCGCAGCCACGGCGTCAAGAAGATATGGCTAGCGGTCATCCGTTCCGTGTAATCCTTTCGCAGCAACGAGAGCAACAGCCAGCGGACCGATCTCGACAGCGTCATTGGGATCTGGACGTTGCCGTGCCGGATCACCGTTATTAGGTTGCAGTTGGCCTTCTCGTAGAACGGATACTGACCCACCAGCATCGTGTAAAGGATCACGCCCAGCGACCACATATCCGCCGGCTTGCCCTTGTACGTTGGCTGGGGGCAAAGGAGCTCCGGGGCGGTGTACAGAGGACAGCCGATCTTATCGCTCAGTGTATCATCTTCGCCGTCGAGGATCATCGAGCCTTCAAGCGATTCGTACTGCAGTTTGGTTCTGTAAGCAATAAAAAAAGACAAGAGCCGTCAAATAAAATGCAACACAATATACTGGAAGGTCTTTTAATTTGTATTTAGTTTATTTATTATTACTGAATTTCTGGACAACCATTTCTTCAAACAGTCAAACAGGGTATTGTAAATACGCGATCTTTCTTTACAGTAAGATGGTCAGAAGAAGATTAAAAAGAATGTAGACTAACTCCAGAAAGCATGATTTCTTTGACAGAAGATGTAGCAATTAATAACGTAACCTCTGAGCAATGAATATACTTTTTTCATTCCAGAGACTGGCACATATTAAAGCCATTATGATCAGCAATTATTCTGATCGCAGACTGTACACCAGCCGACCGCCCAGAGCCGAAACATCGGAGCTCTACATCATGTGCAATCCCTTGGCGGCTTGCGTAACCCCCGATTTTGTGGGGCCATTAGCTATAGCGCAATATCGAAGAGACTTGAATCGATCGGATACGGCGCAGCAGTGGCAGCAGTGCCAGTGCCAGTTGTGGTAGTAGTTGGCGTTGGCGTTTTGACAAGTCAAAAGGCGAAATCGAATTCGGCCGAGAGAGACAGAGAGGAGAGCATTGTGAGATTGGTGACGAAAGCGCAGCTTGCGACCCCCGACACCCATGAGCGAGTGCCTCCTCCGCCTCTCCCACTCCCGCACTCCGCCACTCCACTCCACTCCATTGACATTGGCCCACATTCGAATGCAAAAAGTAACAAAAAAAAAACGGCAGCAAACACGGCGAATAGAGCCAAAAGAGAGCCAGAGCTACAGCCAGCCGTCAGCTGTGAGTGAGTAAAGTGATGTGACGTATCGCAACTTGTTGCTGCAACGGCGCTTCTGCTGGGATCCAACCACCAATCTTGGCGGCACAATAGCAAACCACCGAGAGATACACAAACACACTGCCGCCTTGGTATCGGTATCGTATCCAAACATCCAAAGAGCCAAACACACAAAAAGCAGGCCAAAAAAACCTCGAGCTGACCCTGAACAAAAAAACAAGCTTTGAAAACGCGCCTCTCCTCGTCACAAATTACACGGCACACACTGCTAAAAATCGTGCATCTTTTCGATCATAAGGTCAGAATCATAAATAGGATTGCCATATCTTTGTCAAACTGAACCTTTAAGATCAAGGTTAATTTATGAGATCTATTTGAATATTTTTGCTGATTTCTTTTCAGATTAAGCTTTTTCTGTAATACTTTTCCCGATGGCTATACAAACCGACTATTGTTAACTTTAAACAACAAGATCAAGGTAAATTAAATATGGTATATTATATGGTAATGAGTAAAGATTGAGGGGCTTTTTTTAAGAGAAGTGATTTAATTTCAACAGGAGAACAATTGCAAGAAGTGGGAAAACACAGAAGTCTTCTTAAACAGAGCTATTACATACATCTTAGGGAATATACAGATCAATAGTCCTAGAAGGAATATTATATAAGAAAATATGTAGCTTTATTAGCTCATGTTTACCCACATAGAATATGTTAATATTGAACAGGATTTAGATAGGTGAGAGAGATCTTAACTACAAATAACTAAGCTTATGATATCATATTACTTTGTGATCATATTTAAGATCAAGGTTTTATTCTCTTTAATAAATCAATAAGAAATCTCCATCAATGTTTTTGACATGGTATATAAAATCTAATGATAAGAAGTATTGGTAAAATATAGTTAGTTATAGTAAATATAATATAATAAGATTAATATTTATGATCACTGTCTTCTGTTTCTTTTACAAGTCTATGAAAAACATAAAAAATATATTTCTGTGCACAGTGTCCCAAGAGAATTGGAGAAGTGAAGAAGTTGGAGATTGGGAGTAGTTACAGCCGGTGACCTCGATGGGTCTTCAGAGAGGGGCTTTGAAGAGCGTAGCGTCTTGGGGGCGGGATTTCCCTCTCTCTCTCACGTTGGCACAAATTAAACGTGCGATAGAGGTTAACAAAATCAGAAACGAAAATACGGAAAACCGGCGGCGGATAAGTGTTCAAACACCTTGAAGCGTTTTAAATAAAAGTATGACTACCGATTTACATGCATAAATATATACGCGCTCGCACGTATGTATATAGGCGCAGGCATATATATATTTATATGTGGTAAAAATACAGAAGATCAGAGTCAGGGCCACTAACCGCAGTGCGCGACCTTAAAGATTTCGGCTCGTCGCTTGGTTGTGCGTGTGTGTATGTACGAGACTTCGGATATGGATACATACAATGTACACAAAGTACATAGTATAGTTATAGTATCTTTCGAATGGATATGAGCGTTAATATTCGCATTGAACACACTTGTTGTTTATTCCTTTTTCGCCAAGGTGAGAGAGCCAAGGTATAGTAGACGCAGAGATCTGTTTATTGTTGCTGTGTTTCTCTTCCTTCCGCTGTTATTTTTGCACTTGGCTGAGAACAAAAATGATGAAAAAATCAGCCGATATTGCGCTAATTGTAAGCCATACGGAATCGAACAATTGTTCACGTCATTCCCTGCTGATGTCAGTAGTATATTCGCGGTGTTGATAATCAGAGCGGCAGAGAGCGCGGAGCAGTCGTGTTTATTTGCATATGCGAAAAAAATATACAAATTCGATGGCGAGAATGGAAAAGAACACAGAACCAATATAAGCCCAATATTTCGTCAGCCACTGTAATACACATGCAGTAAACGACCACGTTGCTCTCTCACACATATGCTCTACTCAAGAAAACCCGTAGTAGGTGGCCTCCGCCTTACCCACCACCTCCCGCCCCCACCTCACAATTGCACATGCCGTATTGTACAATTCTTAAAATGTGGCAATGCTTCCAAAATTGTGTAGAAAAAAAAATGAAGGTGGGCCAACATTACGGCCACCACTGTGGCACATTGGCCCTTGGCTGAATAAGCTTCGTGACTGGCCACAGTCGAGGTCACAACAGTATGCATTTGTCTTACAATCTTTTAAGTAAAATTGGCAAAAGGTAAGGATTATTTACTGATCAATAGCTTGGAAATATTTAAAATGCCAAATAATGGTGAGATATTGAAACCATGTAATTACTAAAGTAATGATGACAACAAATTTCTTATCTAAGAATTGTAAATTATACACAAATTAATAATTGTAAACATTATTGGAAAGAAATTAGTCGATTAGATTTACATTATAGTCTTTAGAATCTGAATTAAAAAAGTTTTATATTTTACATATTTCAGAAAATGACATAATAATTTAAAAGCAAGAACTGAATTGATAAATTTAATGAAATTGATAACATTTCGTGTAGAAACGAAAATAAAGGCAGGCTGTACTTATTAAAGTAATCTTTTTGGAAGACAATAACCACTACTGCAATAAAATAGTTCTAATTTTACAAAATTTGTTTTTTTCTTCTAAAAGTTCTGCACTTGAAGTTAAATTAAAGATGCAATTACCAATATTTTTGAAAAAAAAAAATTATATATTAAAAAATATAGACATTGCTACAATCAAAGGAATTTTAATATAATTTAAGTGGTCTTCTTTATTTTATTAATAAGTTAACTAAGATCAAAACTGGAATACATTTATTTTTTACCTTTCGGAACTATATTTTGGACCTGTGCTGTGTGTTCACACAAACATACCTACATACGCAAATACGCCGCGTGTATGTGGCTTGTCAGTATAATTGTTTTTGTTGGCCTATTGGTGATTCGATTGCAACACTTGTTAAATGTTCAATGTTACCCACAACGACAACGACACCAACAACAACAGCAACAGCATAGGCCAATAACAAGAGCAACAATTGTGGCACCACCAACACACACACTTAAACAAAAGCGAACACAAACAAGATCTCTCGCTCATAACGAGTTTTTATCGAATTGCAAAATAAAGCGACCAAAAGTCAGAGACATGTATGCAATTGAGCTGGTTGGTTTTTGGTATATGTAAGGGGATTTTGAAGGTGTCACCACCATCACCACACCACACACAACTCACCTGGCCTCGTCGATGAAGTAGAACCGCTTGAGCTTGAGGTCCCGCAGGATAATCCCGTTGCGATGGCACACCTGGACGGTCTGGCAGATCTGATGGAAGATCGCCCGCGCCTCGGCCTCGCACAGTCGCTTCTCGTGCCGGATGTAGGTGTGCAGGTTCTCGTAGACGCCGCTCAGGCCGCCGGTGGCGTCCCGCTCCTGCGGCACCGGCGCTATTAGGATGTAGGTGCGATCTTTGGACAGCGGCACGATATCGTGAACGGGCCGGATCAGCGGATGGCCGTAGATGGTGCTGCGGCGCAGCTCCTCGTCCTGCTGCTGCAGCTGAAAGTAGGCGCGTTGCACCTTGTGCAGCGGCTCATTGACGATCCGGCAGAGGAACTGCTCCCCGGTGAAAACGTCCAAGCAGCGCAGGTTCGAGGCGGTGAGATCGACGAGGTGGCGGTACGAGGCGGGCGTCTTGGCGGCCACGGCGGCCGAGATGTGACTAGGCTGGGCACTGATCAGATATCGCTGCTGGATCAGCTTCACCGGCTGCTGGTCCGTGGGCTCCGCCGCAATGCCCAGGGCCAGGAGTTCGCAGGCGCCGCCCGGGGTCATCAGCTTCTCCCGGATAGTCTGCAGCACCTTGGCGTTGGGTGGGAAATTCTCCTTCTTGGGGGTGAACAGGCCGGATCCCGATGGTACTCCGTCCTCCTGGCTGGAACTCATGCTACTGGATGCTGATGCGGGCGAGGCTGGTGATGAATAGTTGACTACTTTGTTGGTCGTCGCCCCGGACGCCGACGCCGTACTGTTGTTTTGGCCGCTACTGTTATCCATGCTTGCTTGTTTACCACTTAACTTTATCACAGTTCTTGCTCTCGCGTCTCCTTCTTCTTTTTCCTCGTCGCTCTGTTCTGCTTCTTGCTGCTTAGCTGTACTTCACGATTTCTTGCTCACCGCGTTTGTTAATTGTTTTGACATTTAGCGACGCGCCGTTTAGTGTGCGATTATTTCGAATTCGATTTTGAGCGTAGTACTCCAAACTTATAGTTGATAGCCATGCAACGCGGGCAACTGCTGATGCTGACGAAATGAAATGCGAAAGCGCGTTATTTCTCAGCGATTTTAAAACAAATCGAAAACGCGCCCGACTTCTTCGCAGTTTGAATTTCGACTGTTCCGATGACTCGCTGCTTCGTGTCGTTGTCGCTATCGTTGAGCAGCGATGGTGGAAGCGGAAAGCGGAGAACGAAACCCCGCTCTCTCTCTCGCATTAATTCTCTTTCGCTCTCCCTCTCCCGCACAAGGTTGTGTGCGCATGTGTGTGTGAGAATGTGGACGGCGCAGAGACAGAGAGAGAGAGAGAGAGAGAGTCGCAAGAGCATCGTTATTTTTGAAAACAATTGCGCTGATCGCTGAAATTCCGACTCACGCACACACGCATGCGGCTGGGTTTTCGACGAGAAACGAGACGTTGGATTTGAATGCCCGCGATAACTCTTCTTTCGAATATTATCTTTACAGCAACCCTTAACACTGAATATGATTTTACATAACAAATAATCTCTGAGCACTAAATTAGAAAGAGGGAAAGTAATCATTATGAACTTGAACAAATCCACACTGCGTATTTACATTTACAATATCTAATCGATCTTGTGACTGAACCTCTGAGAATTCATAGTGATCCTTTTGATCAAGCGTAGCTTTATGAAACAGTTAAACATGTCTGTAATTTGTATTATCTTGAAAAATAATAGTGTATATTAAACAAATGTAATACCTTTTATAAGAATTATAATGCTTTCCGATTAAATGTACATTTCATAACATTTTTGGAAAGAATAAATTGTATTTTTTTTTTTTTGGTTTTAATTTTTCTGAATTTACGTATAAAATTAAGGTTTATTCTTACCCCAAAGACTATTTAAATGTACAGCTTCTCTGAGTTTAAGGCTCATCCATGCATAATCAGAATTAGTTCTTGTATTTAAATGCGCTACTGTCTAAGAATGATTTTTTATACATATTTACATTTAAATATTATTTACATTTTTAAATAATATTTCAAAAGTTGCCTCAACTTTGTTTTTGATTCCATCGAATCGATCTTAAATTTTTTCCTGTGCGAGATCATTACTCACTCGTACGTGTTTGAGTGTATTGGTATTCGTGTTCGCAGTGCAGACGATTTCATGATTTTTGCAGCTGTCCCGAAACGAGGATCACTGGGCTACGCAGGAATTACGACAGCGACAGAAGGTAGTGATCAGAAGAGATCTTCGAGGAGCAGGAGCAGGTAAGAACCACTGAGCGGGCATTATGTCGCAGGTAGATTTCTATGTCAGCTGCACTATTCCAACCCCTAAGCACCATGTAGTGCACCGATGCAGGGCTGTACATGCGCTGCAGTTGCATTTGCAGCTGGCGCAAGGTGATTTTCCCACTAAAGACATCCGCCTCAACACATATGCGGTCAAAGTAATAGGGATACAACCAGCAACCTAAAACTCTACATTATATTTTTTTTAAATTAGGTTGTCCCTAAGAAAGCCTCTTCACAGTTAATAAATTCAAATTTAGCCTTAACAAAATAGTCCAATGGTAAAAATTCCATCTAATGTGTAAATATGCCGGCTTAAATTCATAGGTAAATTTCACTTAAAATCACAATTTTAGAACATAAACTTTAATTTATTAGAAAATTCTGAAAATATTGGGCTGACATGTCAAGTGTCATTAGATCAGATCATTATATTTTAAATAAAATGTCACTTTATAAAATAAATTTTTGTAATATGCTCATTGTACCAATTAATACTTATTTGAAAGGGAAATGCGTTATTATTCTGACCGCGGCTGTACTTAGTTTTTGGGCGCTTTTCACTGAGCTCCCGATTGAATTTTTCGTAATGTAACGCTCATTTTGAAACGCAACGTCTGTTTCCATATCTCCTTCTTATTATTTGCCCAAAGCAGCCGATAAATACGACTGAAAAAATCGCGAACAACGGAACCGAGAGAGAGGTAACAGAACGAACAACACAAACCAAACGTCCGTCTCGCTCTTCCTTCTCCGGCCATCCCTTTTCCACGTTTTCGCATCTGTTTCTCATAAATGTGGCTGTGAGATTTAAATAAGGAAAAATACTGGTACCGTGTCACGAATCGATCGAAAAGGGCGTTCAATTTCGGAGGTGGCGAAATTTGATTGATATTTAACAATAAGTGTGTGTATATACATATGTACATTCAATGCATATGGCACATTTATTTAGTTCACAAGTTTTCGTTGGTTCGTTTCTATGCATATTACGAGAAATCCATACATACAAATGTCATGGTCCAGAAATAATCAATTGCAATAATCACGTACTAAGAATTGTACTTTATATATTTTGTATTTGTAAATACATTGCATTTTTTCCAGAAAGTCACATTGGAGTTTCATTCTAGATTGTAATTATGATTAACTTAAGCTTACCAGAAGGGTTTCTTTTTCATTATCATGAAATTACTCAATATTAATTGCATTTATAAATGAAAAATTAATTGTTGTGAAATTAAGTTGGTTTCTATTTGAAGATTATTTCGGAATATTGATTCGATAAAATCATAAGAGTTTTGTGAAGTCTGAGATAAAAAACTCATAATATTAAAATTAAACCGACCAGTTCCGGTTAGTTTTTTTACTGGCACATTATTTCAATACTGAGACACCGGTCCTTAAGACCTTCGATTCTAACCGGACCATATTGCTTCCGGTATTCACAGGTAGAAAGGGGATGGGTTTTGCAATCCATTAAATCTTAAGTCAGTTGATAAATCCCTTTGATTAAGGTTTTAACTTAAGTTTTCAGTGGAGCTGCCCCTTTGACCCACTGTGCCGACGAGCTCCACAAAGAAAACGTTACATTTTAAATTTAAATTCGAAATAATACGTTAAACTGGTGCTGCGACTGAAACAAAGTCGGATGAGTTCGACTACAAAAGCTGTTGCTGCTTTTTTCTGCGACACGAGACGCTCGAAATAATTTCAGCACGTATTTTTGTTGTTGCCAAGCCGCCGGCGGCATGAAATCTAGATTTCTCTCTCGCCAAAGTGGTTAACCAATGCGTCATCGGCTGCGTCATCAATTCGGGATGACGATTCCAATGCCCCTTCCTGAATCTCCAGTTGAAGCACCGTCACAAGGAACGACATTCCCCCGGAACAGACACACAAACAACACGACGCACACCTCGCCTGGTAAGTAAATACGTTTGTATAACTTGTATATCTGACGGGTTGGAGTTTTATATTCGCTCAGTGCAAAGTTTCAGATTCGCACGAAATTATGGTGAAGTTCTCGAAGTGAAATGGCGATTGGATGAATGGTTGGATGGGAAATGCACGATGCAAGGCCATGAAATGACTGGGGGAAATGTATATGTAGATTAAACCGATGAACATGATAAGCAATTACACCAGTAAGCAAATTTCTAAAGACAGAAGTCACAATATACAAAAGTAATATTTATCATACCATTTCGAAAACTAAAACAAGTTTATCAAAATATTTTAAAAATTAAAAAAGGTTAATGGTACTCCTGGTACTTTTGAATAACAATTATATTCAAAATTTCAACAGATAATAAAGCATCTGGACTATTTTAAAATTAGTTCGCTTAAAATCTAGTCTACATTTTAGAGTTTAATAGAGAAATTTTTACCCTTGAACGATTATTAAGCATTGACAAGCTTTGGATCTTTGAGTAGCTTTGGATCTTATAATTATGGAACTCGTATTTAGCGATTTAAATATACCAAAATTAAGGCAAATATATTATATACCGGAAGAACAAAAAACTGATTTAAGAACTGTTAAGCTTATTTCCAGGTAGAGCTGGAAAAGTATCGAAGTTTTCGATGTTTTAGTATGGAAACATCGATTTTAC
>JAEIIF010026962.1:0-10642 GCA_018874455.1 Drosophila trapezifrons
TTTTAACAAAACCTTTAAGCAAAAATATTTTTAATTGCATTTAAAATGCTCGAAAAATGCAAAAGGCATCAATAACTAAAAAAGAAATATAGTAGATAAATATTAAATATATATTATAATACAATATAGTATATATTTACTCTCTTTCTAAAATCATTTTATAAATATTTTACCAAAAAGCAATTAAAATAAGTGATTCATCTCAAAGAAAAGTATATTTAACGTCACATAATCAAGGAAGTAAGGAACATTTTGTCTACCCCAAACTGAAATGCTAAATCTTTGTTAAATTTAAGATTAAGGCCAAGATTTACGACTATTTATTTGGCCAAAAGCCAGAGGCAGGCGTCATAAAAGATAGATAGCAAAACTTGAACTACGAGCTCTGAAAGTTTCCGATATCAACATGTTGTTTTTTCACCGCTCTGTTTTAAGCAGCATTTTTATGCAAAATAATGAATCATTTTCCAGTAAAACCCCCTCAACTTTTTGAGGGAAGAACCAGAACGAAAAAAATTACTTTTCTTAAAAATAAAATATAATAAAAAATAAAAATCTGAAAGAAACTCACCGAAGGCTTGAACCACGGCCATGGTTTCCAGCAGAGCAATCAATGGCACTACAATTAGGCCCGAACCCAAGGTGCTGACCATGTCCCAGAAGCTCTGGGCATCCTGCAGGATCTCTCCGGTGGTCTCATTGACCACAGCATCCATGTGGAAGGGCGGTGGCTGGAAGGAGGGCATGCCCTTGGGCACGAATCCCACGGTCCTGACCAGATTCTCCTGGCCGCTCACGGATAGCCAGTAGCCCAGGCCAGCGGTTCCGCAGACTAGGAGAGCATTCCTGGCAGTGCCCACGGTCCAGAAAATTCCAGTCAGCAGCTTCTGGGACGTGCTCTTGCCCTCCTTGGGACCCAGACTGCAGCTGGCCAGGGCCCGCAGGCTCAGGAGCAGAGTGATGCAGATGAGGCCCAGGATGAAGTCCGGCCAGCTGATGTTGTGGATATCGTTCACGATGCTGATCCACACCTGCAGGAAGGTGTTGCCACTCGTCTTGATGCCCAGGAAGTCCTTCATCTGGGAGCTAAAGATGATCAGGGACACGGCGCTGGTGAAGCCCGCTCCCACGGGACCCGACACGAAATCGATGAGGAATCCCAGCCGGAAGACACCCATCAGGATCTCGATGAGTCCTGTGAGAAAGGTAAGCAGCGTGGCCACCTCCCAGCTGCCTCCGGCGATTTGGAAGGATAACAGAGCCGATATAGCGGTGGGTCCAATGGGTACATCCTTGCTCGATCCAATGAAGATGTAGATGAAGCAGCCCAGGAAGCAGGCGTACAGGCCGTACTGCAGATCCAACCCCGCAATGCCGGCATAGGCCAGAGCCTGGGGAATCACAGTCAAGGCCACGGATATGCCCGCCACTATATCCCCGAAAATATAATCCTTTTTGTACTGCGGCAGCCACACCATAATGGGGAAGCGCTTGTACAGCGTCTTCTTGCGGAAGATATTGGACCAGAGGTTCGAGCAGCAGCTCTGGGTGCCCTCCAGGCAGCTCTCCTTGGGTCCCTGCTCCTCCTGGACGATGCAGTCCCGAGATGTGTGGTACAGCGTGTTGGTGGGTATGTCCAAGGACACCTCGGAGCCGCCGTTGAAGCCGCTGTTCGTGTGGCCATTGTCCACGCGTTGATGCATCTTTGCTTGGTTGCTGGGCTTTTGTTATATGTATTTCTCTTGTTTTCTTTGCGGTCGCCTCTAAGGCTTCATGACACTCTCACTGGAACGACACTGACACTGGGACACTGGTTGTGGGCCTGAATCTTGAGTCTTGGGGTAACCGATACCGATACCGAACCGATCGCGTGGCCATCCACTGCGGGAATGATTTGGAGCCGCGGAAAGAGCAGCACTAACACCGCCCGCCTGCTGGGAACCGATTATAAATAGGCAGCGTCGTGGGTCGCAGATCGCGAATCGCGAAGCGCTGGCAGCGCATTCGAGACTATCCGCCGGCTTTCGTTACGTTATCTCCGCGACTCTCTCTCTCCTCTCTACTCTCTACTCAAGAGATCTCGATATCTGAGACAGTTCTCTCTGCACACGGGAAGAAAATCTTAGTAAGCATCTTAATTCAAGAATTTGGTATATATTTTATGCCTCTGAATATATCATTTCATATCTGTATTTGGTTGCCGTGTAGCTCCCTCTCTGGCGAGGTCCAAACCGGCTCTGGATCGGGGCTTTTCATCTTGGCGGCGGGCACGTCGTGTAACCGCCCAAAGAAATGGAAATGACGCAGCCTGCCAAGTGGGAGGAACATGGGGACAGGCCCAGCATGTAAGACAACACCTTGTGGGAGGCTCTTGGGCAGAAAAGAAACTGCGACTCCAATATGTTTAGTTCGTGATTGGGTTTGGGAAACACCACTCGAACTCAAGATGATATTAATAAAATCTTAAATAATCTGATGAAATTTTAGCCTCAACTTTATCAGAAACTTAAACCTTACAGAGACCTTAAGCCAGTGACAAAGGTTGCTATATATTATACATAGTTAAGAACTTCCCTAAAATGCAATTTATATTCAATTAAGTTTCATTGTTTTCTAACAAGTATTTAAAAAGATTTAGTTGCCCTTCCAACACTTTATTTATTATGGCATCTTTAATGAATTTACTATTGTGCAACCCTTTTTATCCAAGTTAGACTTTAGATTTTAGTTGTAAATCATCTTGTGACAAGCAAAAACGCAATTGTTTAGAATAAAACGAAAATAGATCAATCACTGTAATTAAAATCGTTCGTTTATAGCAATTAAAATAGATTTTTATGTTTATTATTCTCACTAGCTTATTTTATTTTCTAAATATATATTTGGGCATTAAATAAAACCTTTAGTTTATTATATAGAATATTTCCTAGAATCCAGCTAACAAACCCTATTACTAAAGGTACAGAGTTTTTAGGGCAAATGATTATTTGCTATAAGTTCCTAATGAAAGCGGGTTTAATCCTTTGTTAAAAGATTTATTATAAATAAGTTAAGAGTCAACATTTTAATAAAAATGATTATTTATTAAAAACCCAACCTGTTATCCTTTAAAAACATAATTTCAAGTGTCATAAAATAATGAAATGATGTCCCAAAGTCAGCTAAGCGAGGCTAGGCTATCGGAGCTATTACATCATAGTTACAGGGTACTTCCCCTGTATTTTCTCCAGCTTAGCAACTTCTGCTTGCTTCGGAAAAACAACAAGTGCCGTGCTGTGATTTTTCCGCACGTGCTGGCATCGAACATGGGAACAACCACAATAAAATGTAAAAACAATGCGAATCGAGAAATGAATATTTTATTGCATGCTAATCGATCGGATTTTCACACCCTGGATTTCTTGTTAAGCTTTGGAGGCCAGGCTCTGCTTTGATCTTCCCATGAGATTTGCACATTTCTCAGGCTTTTTTATCACTGGGCTATAAACCAGAATATAATTATTACTTATTCGATTTTTTTGAGGCTACTGATGAGTGATTTAGGGTGTGCAAATTTCTCCTCATACTTAAAGTAACACCTCGAACAAAAGACCGAATTTTTTTCTATAACCCCCTTATCTTTACAGCCACGATAATCGACGGGAAATCAATCAGCCATCTAGGAGCTGGTCGCATATAAATCAGTTGGAAGAGTGTTGCCACTAAATCAAGTATACGGCCCAGATAATGTCAGAAATTTGCCGGGACTCGAGAGCTCCAATCCAAGCCACTCCACCCGGTCCCTGAGTAGTTCCCGATGTTTACTATTTTGGCATCTCACCTCTAACCAGTTTGTTAACCGCTTAGCCTGTCTGTCTGTCACTCGCTGATCGCATAAATCAGCCAACAATTACGTGTACAATTTTTAATTTTTAATTCAACGTGCCTTAGAAGCCCTCTGAAACGAGCCGCGTTTCCGGACTGGTTTTGCTCGGGCCATACTTTTTCTGGCTTCGGAATTAATTCCCTCGACATCGAACCATTTGCATGCAAAGACTTTTTTCTGCAGAATCCCAAACTGGCTCTCTCTGGGGTTTTTTTTTTCCGGGATTTTCCTCGACCACACGCTGCGAGTGCATGGCATCAGCTGCTGCCTTGGCTTGGGTCACTGTGGAAGCCCACCGAAATAGCAGCCCGGCTATTAATCACTTAACCAAGTCCACTTCCAAGTCCAAGTCTCTCGCTCTCCCCAAATGGGAAACACGCGTCAAGCGGCTGATCGATGGCGCAGAATCGAAAACTAATGGGTTACGCGAACTACAATCCAAACAGACTTAATGAAAATCAGACAACCTTTGGCAGCGAGACCGAAGATCGTGTGCCCTTCTCTGGGGGAATTTTACAGGAGAACTGCTACGACTCCCTGCTTTCTCTTAACTTTCAGTAAACATTCTTCCAGCTCCCTTCTCCAGGGGAATTTTCCTGCCACAGCTGAGGGGAAAAGTTTAGCTTTGAATTATAAACAATAAATAAATAATAATATCTTTAAAGGTTTATCCATAAAGAGACATTCCTTGAATATAAAGTACTTCTTGAGGTTGATGTTACTTGAAATACAACCCGCCAGACTGTATTTCAAAGAAAATATACTTTACTTGCCAGATTTAAGGGCACCGCCTTTCACAGATATATTATTTTGACCACAATCGTATACTCTAGATCGATCCCCTGTAACAATTGATCTCTGATCTCTCCGATCCGGTCACATTGCTGGGATACTTTCGCGGCATTTGTTATGAATATTTATAGGTCGCTGACTTGTTCAGGTGATTGGGCGGCTGACGGCGGTGATTATGTGTCGGCTGGATATATGTAACACTTGTGCGGTCAATTTGCATTACTCATACGCAGCGTAAATCCCCAGCGGGGAGACTGGCGGGCAGGCACATTAGACAACAATTAAATGTACATAGCGAACCCCTCGAGTCAATTATAATTTTGAGCAAATTTAATTTGCTTTTAATTTCGCTGGCGTGCGGATAATTGTCTGTTTATCGCTGCGGGTACTACTTTTCACTCCGCCCCATCCATCATCATCTGTGAGAAGATGCCTTCTTGGGTCTCTGGACCGCATAAATCTTCTGTGCGCGTGGGCGGCCTACTTTGGGTGAGATTAGCGATTTTTGTGGCCCTTGAGACTCGGCCAGATTTCGGGAGTTATCTGTTTGCCGGTGAAGTCTCAAGGTGCGTCTGATAAAGGGGAACTCGCCATCTCTCTTTTTGAGGGTCACATGCCGGAAAGGCTTGTCCATTTGTATGCACTGGGCTCAGTTCTCCTCTTGATCAAATATGGACAGCACGTAGTGGTAACTGTACAAGTACACGAAAAAAAAACAGTGAATATATGCTCTATGAAAGTTATTTATCCTTAACTTAAGTAGGAGGAAAAGGTAGTTATGGATTTTGGAAATAGATTACGTATTTAGGTTTTTTTTTAATAATATCCTGCTGATATATAAGCCCCCAAGAATGGTTGTAGTCCTATCAGCATCGAAGCTTACTGATGATCCTCCTTAGGGAGGGAAGAAACAGAACTGTATAAGCAAACCTGATGACTAAAATGATCTGTCTAAATCTGGGACTACATGTCAAGTCCTACAATAAACAAAAAGGCCGACTATGGACCTCAAGTAAAGCTTATAAAATACTTAACTAAAAAAATTAACAACAGCTCTCATAAATTTGGTGGTTTTTTCTCGCTGTGCCTCTGGTATCTCAACATCTGAAACTGCATTGGCGGGGCGAGCGTAAACAAAGTTAAAGTTAAGCTTAAACAATTGCAATGACTGACAATCGTCGCTCAAATAAAACTGTTAATTGTGCATTCAGTTAATTGTATAAGATCCCAAACATTACGCAAGACGATCAGACGCCGTCTGCCTCTGATCCCCCCCAGAAGCCCCTCCTGCCGACTGCAGTGAGGCGTGTAAAGTACCCGCCGTAAGGCTTCACGTGACTCAAACCCGTCGATCGGGTATCCAAATTCATGGGCGGCATGAATTTACGAGCCCCGGCTGAGGTCAGCCTGTGCAGGCTGTGAGGAAGCTGAGCGAAACCGTGTCACGGACCAAGTTCAATGGCAGTTTATCCTCCCAAGAAGGAATAATCGGAGAAGAGGGGAGAAACCCTCCTGGAAATCCCCTCTTAATGAGGCCTCCAGCTCCCAACTTTCGTGTCAGAGCCAAAGTGATCTTCTCACGTGATCCGAACCGCTTTGATCCGGTGAGATGGTAGTCAGGGGCGGGGGTGTGGAGATAGGAAGGGGCTTAGTGGAAAGAAGAGGCGTGAGCTTGTTTTTTTTTTATCACGGCAATAACCGCAGAAATGGCAACGAAACTGAATTAATTTGGTCACATGACCGAGCCAGAAGAAAACAAAATGTAGAGATATATATACATATGGAAAAAACAAAAACACATGAGCATCTGGCCTGCCATTCGTATAAATATTTTTACCCACACAAACATCAGGGGTACTCATTAGCTTTGGCGAAAGTTGTGGGAAATCATATGTAGTTTGTTTAAAATAATCAATAAATAAATATAGCCCATAAGGTACTAGGTATTTTTATGTTTTTCTTCAAAGAAAATGATAAGGAATATTTCCTGTACATTGGATCTCAAGACAGAAATACATAGAAAAATTAATAAAATCATCCATTGAAGATAAGAATATATGTTTTAGGTACTAGAACAAGGTTAGTGATCGATTTTTAGATATAAGGAAGTAAAGCAGACTTTTTTAGATTTATTTTACATAGATTACATAGAAAAACCCCACATTATTATTTAAAATATGTATTTTCCAAATTATAAATTCAAAAAGTAATTAAAATAGTGCCATTGAAGATAAGAATATATGTTTTAGGTACTAAGAGAAGCTTAGTGATCCTTTCTTTTTATAAGAAAGTAAAGCACAAATTTTTACATTTATTCATTACATTTTCCAAGTAAAGAGTTCATGTGTACATAAGAAAAATCCCCATTATGTCTAAAAATATGTATTTTCCAAGAAATATTTCACTGTCTCTCTACTGAGTAACCCCAACGGCGCTTATTTAAATGTAAAGCATATTCCGAATCATCAAAATGGTAATTTCAAATGGCCAACAAGGCGGAGTGGCCAGGTCGTGTGACTAGTTTGTTTTTGCCGCCTCGACGCCAAATTGATTTGTTCTGCCAGACAAAATGCAAATCATCGGAACATTCAACAGATTTATATGTATCATTCTCCCCTCGGGGCGGCTAATAATCATTATGGACACTACACCCACACACACGGGAGCCACGGAAGCGTGCAATCAGATTACGCGTCCATTATAATTTGGACAATAAGAGGAGAGGTGCTAAACTGCGGCTGTTCAGGCCAATCAATTTATGGACCAAGCAAAGTGTCGTCCTAATGAGCTGCCAACAAGCGGGGCAAATTAACAAATCAATTTTTGGAGTGATAAACAAAAAGGCAAACAAGGGGGAAAAACACAAAGAGAGTAAATAGTTATCAGGCAAAAACAATTGGCATTGCATGGGGAATGCTATGGGAATGATAAAACAATCGAGCCGGCGACAAGCGACAGACTCCATTAAAAGTTGAAAGTGATGGACTGCTAATAGGCGGCATACTATACTGGCTATAAACGCCTGACGGAAGCCGGTTCAATGCACGCCAAAGCAAAGCAGGGCTAACATGGCGTATGCGCAATGCGCCAGCTTCACGTGACTCGTCGTCGTCGTCGCAGTCAGTCTGTTAATTCAAATGGGAACTAGATACCCGTTCGATCTAAGCTGAGCTAGGGCCTGATTTGCATGCTTATGCCACAGCCAGTCCATTCAATTCAGATCCCAGCCGGGCAGGTGCCTGAGATTTGTGGGATTAGCTGGGCTTTATAATGTTATTATTGTTTGTCCGCCGAGTGGCGATAATAAAGCAGCAGCGAGTGTCACGCAGAAGACCGGAGCACGATTTCTGTTTGGATTTCGGGGAGCAAACACAGCGCCAGCGCCGGTTTATCGCACTTGGCCTAGGCACAGACCCCGCAAATATACGGCATTGGGGCCAGACCAAATATTGGCTTAATGAATCCCAGGTCCTCTTCAGAGTCTCTCGTCACTGGAACCGCATTCTTCAGTCATCCCTCTGGCGGCATTTAGCAATGCAAATTTGCCGTCTTCGGCACCCTGTGGGAGATAAGGTACTGACATATCTGCGCTGCTTGATTAATGGACCATGATGTATGTATGAGGTTTGCACACACCTTGCCTGAGCGGGATTCTCCGGTTTTCATATTGTCACGAGGAACGCCACGGAGATGCGACGCTATCTTATCTCCCTTCGCTGCACTTGTTTCCGCAACTATAATATTTGTCAAATAAAAGGCGAAGCGAGACATCTGTCAGACTCTGTGGCCAATGCAGAATGCAAATATGACAATCGGAGTGCAAGTGCCCTGCATTTTTGTGCCAGCTCACGATGATTTATTGATACTCCAACTAAGAGGTTCCCAGCTCGAGGACTACCATAAATTCGCAGAGCCATAAATTCTCCAATGGCGCCTTTATGATGCACCGAAAATTTCCACTCTCTCGAGTACATTCAGCTTTTATTTTAAACAATGTGTTGTGGTATATCTTAGGACTTACGAACTATAAGAAAGTGGGTTTTAGCCTGCCAATGAACGAACGACAAGTGGGTTTTAGCCTGCCAATGAACGAACGACAAGTGGGCTAGTGTAGGGTGGAGTATAGTGTGGGCCTAAAAGTATGCTACAGTGTATTGGATCATTCGTTTATTTGAGCAAATTAACGCACGCTCTGGGTGCACTTTCCAATCGTTTCTAAAGCGAAAAACAAACAAAATAAACAACTATATTTGTGACTTCCTCAAAAGCGATGAACTGGGAGGCTGTGTGAGTGTTTGTGTGTGGAGTGGGACATCTTCAGTCCTCCAGCGTGACATTGCGGAAGAGATAGGACATGGACTCCTTGTTGTGAATGCGGCGAATGGCCTCGGCAATCAGAATGGAGATGTCGATCGTCTTGATCTTGTGGCACTGCAGCTTCTGGATCTCATGTGGAATGGTATTGGTTACAACGATCTTAGGGATATCATAGAGAATATAAATATGGGTTAGGTGTGGATTTCCAGAGATGAACTCTGAGACCCACCTCATCGATGGGCGACTCATCAAGCAGACGCGGTGCATCCGAGCTGAGCAGACCGTGCGTGGCCAGCACGTAGATCTTGCAGGCTCCATTCTCCTTCAGCATTTCGGCGGCGGCCACAAAGGCCTGGACATCGTCGATCAGGTCATCCTGTGGATAGTTTAGAGATTTGTTTGCATATATATTTGCTTTTATTCAATGTTACATAGAGGGATACTCACCACCATGATGGCTATGCGTCCCTTGACATCTCCCACTATGGTCAGCGGGGGTTTGACCTTGACAATATGGTCCGGCACACCCACCGACACCGAGGTGGTGCGCTGCCTGCTGCTGCTGCTGATCGGAGCGTGTTGTGGAGTAGAGTTTCTAGTGGTTAGTGTGGCAGCGGAGTTACACGTGGATCGTGGCGAGTGGTGCAATGTGGTGCAAGGTGTTGGTGCATTTCGATTATTCGGATCGTAATTGTTAACCAAAAAAGAAAAGAGTCGTGTGGGTGGGTTTTTGGGAGGTGGTTGGGTGGTGGGGAAAAGAGTACAAATGACAGTTTTGATTAAAAATCATAAATAAAACAGAACTTTAAATAAGAGTTTAAGAAAATACGAACCTAGGCATCGCTGGTAAGCACATTTCAACTGAATTTCCTAATAAATTGCTATACGCACTGCATATAACACAAAAATAAAGAGAAATTTCGATTTTTTCTTTTTGTTTCTGGATTTGAAATTTTGACATTACCACGAACAAGTGTCGAGCTTTTTTTATGGCAACTTGGAGCATACAAATAGTTACAAAAACATTTTCACAAGCTAAAAGCGGATTATAGCTCGAATATCTAAGAAATAAAGTGTCTGTCTGCCTTGGCTGTGAAGTACGTACAAAAAGCCACTGGACAGAAGCTGCAACAATTAATGGCAATACGATGAGTGTGATTTAATGAGAAAGTTCTATAAGAGAACCATTGCATATTGTTTACACATCCAATATGGTGACAGTTAGTCCAAAGACAATATAATCGCTAAAATGCCGAACGGCCATATATCTGATTTGGCATATACAGGCTATTTTTCTGCAAGCGACAAAGTTAATGCGTTACTCATCTTAAAGATTATAATGTCTTTGGTTCGTCTCTATCTGTCAGAGATTGGAATGACCTCGGCATGCGTTAAGTTTATTTTAGTTTCAAAATGATTTTAAATATTCAAAAAGTAATGAATGATTGATAAAAGTGTCATGACACAGGGTACAAGTTTTCATTGATTAGAGGCTTCATTAGAACCTTGAAAGAGACAACTATGTTTTTTTCGGTTCGGATTTTTTTCGTAGGCGACTACGGTCACACTGACTTAAAAGGTAAACACAGTAGGAAAAATGTCGAAATGATTCTCAACTAAATTCTCAGCCTGAACACATCTATTTTCCGAAATAGCAAATATCTATCG
>JAEIIF010026994.1:0-10701 GCA_018874455.1 Drosophila trapezifrons
CGTGGGATCTCAGCATATCTTTGAAAACATAGCGCGGTCGGGTTATGTCACCCTTAAATTAAACTAGAAATAAGATATTCATGTTAGCTACCTAAGCTAGGACTTATTAGGAATAACATCAGTTTAAATTATCAACTCAGCAAATGAAGACGTCGTATTAATTGGACCTCTCTTTCTATTAATAATATTTTACTCCCATTTAGGCATAGAACGTAGTTATGGCTTTTGCAATTACGCTTTAGCCATAAACATATTTGTGTATTTAATAATAAATCAAAATTACTATAATCCACACAGATGACACAGAAATGTATATGGTTTTGAAATCTCTTAAAAATGTGCATAAAAGTATGCAACAAAATGTTTGTCCTAGCAAATTCGGTGTAAATCTGTTAGTTTTTTACGATGCAACATTTTGTAGCATACTTTGGAGCAGCATTTCCCATGATTATACAAATCCAGATCAATTTTCTTTACTTTTACAAATCTAATTTATTATACCTTTAATTAAATTTATTGACAATTAAATTAAAAACCATAATTAGTACAATTTTTACTCCAGAACTCTAGTTTATATAACCTAGAAGAGATTTAAGGTTTTTCAAGAAAAGTTCATGAAATAAAGAGGAAATAATCGAAATTTCAAGAAAAAATTCCAGAATTATCGATTTCAATTCTTGTTATTAGTGAAATTCACATCTAAGATTTATTCTCGTATTTACTCATTAGTTCGAAATTAAGAAAGAAAAAATTACAAAACTTTTTAATGTATATATTTTATTAATTTTGGATTTTAGTGACCTCTTATTTCTTATTGTGAAGGGTTTTTTTTTGTTTAAATATAATGTTACGACACACTCCAAAAAGCGAATACTCCCTTTTGGAATTTACAAATTCCAACAGTATCAAAAAAAGCCAAATACACGCCACAAAAGCAACATGTGTTTTGTCTTCTCTCTATTTCACTCCCTCTCACATAAACAAACGACCCCAAGCTGAGAGCCAAAGCTTGTAAGCCGGCACGGCATATCCTCTGTCCCGCCTTCACCCGAGCCTAATCAGCGGCCGTCTGGCAACATGTTGCCCTGCAAGAACAACATCAACAAGGCGGATAGAGAGCGCAACAGAAAACTGATTGGGAATGGTTGACAACGAACGGTGCTTATCAAGTGGTTTAATTTTTTGTTATTGCTATTGATGGTTTGTTTACGCAGATAAAAAGAGATAGAATTCTGTCACTCAATTCGTTCTGCTACTCGGCTTGTGTGTATGTGAGGAGTGCATACTTATGCCTGCGTGTGGAGTAAGCACGTGTATAAAGTTCAGAGTGAACTTGGAACCGGTTTTTGTTTCTTTGAAGACACACAATAACAATAACAAACGCGCAATTACAAACTAAACTGGAGTACAAAGGAGGATTGGGAATTTAAATATATATATTTTTAGATATCCATAAAATAAACCTAAGCTAGAAACTCTCTCACACGCACCCAAAAATTCCTTGCGAAGCTCTCGCTTTTTTGCTCTGCTTGAGGCACTTGCACTGGTAGTTGTGAGAGCACGTTTTAGTTATTTTTAAACGCGGCTTTTGTTTTTGCGTCCGATTGATAAGACAATCAATCGGCGAATGTGTAGCACACTTCCTGCTCCGAAAAATAGTATACTTGAAAGTTATTTTCAATTAGCTGATGGATGGACGTGTGTGGCGGAAAACAATCGAATTCACCGCCTTGGTTATAGGGATGTGCAAAATAACAATATATCGATATGTTTTATTTAGAAAAAAAAAACTGTTTAATTTTATTATTATTATTGTAAAATGTTCTTTGAAGTGAGTACTGAATATTCTTATTTTGTTGTTGTGCTTGTATTTTGGAGAAAATTCTACAGTTTTATTATAGAAGATGTGTCCCAGCTCTTTTTTTAAAAAGAAAAGAGCGATTCAGAGTTACAGCGCTAGTGGCAGCTATCGATATTTAAGCCAGACTTTTATCCTAGTCTCACACCATGGAGGATAACTCTGATATGCTTTTGGTGGCATGCTCCGCTACTAATTTAAAATAAATAATATTCGTTGTAGTTTGTAAACTCTCACAGCTCCCTTGACCCCTTAAAATTTAAAGAACTGGTTTTCTTGTTCAAGAATTTATTGACGAATCTTCACCTAATTAACCCATTAAAGGACAGCGGTAGGGAACACCGCCGCGACAGCAATACTCCCTGCCCGCCTGCAGATTGGTATTAACCCATTGGTTGTGACAGTTTTTAATAAACAAATAGGCGCGTTCCTTGTGGCAATCGTGACCCAAAGTGGAACAAACAATATTTGCGGAATTCGGCAAGTGCTGGACGATCTGTAAATAATAATAATATAATAATAATAATGAGTTGTTTCTCACATGAATACTTACAGCTTCTAGACATTTGGTTTGGCACTGTTTGCGACCAATGGCATTGCAGGGGAACATTCGATCCAATTCCTGGTTGATCAATGGAGCCGTGGGCAAACCGTTTGGAATTTGTGAGGAGAGGAAAACGCCACAGGTGCAGGGCACTGGCTGATTATCGGGAATCGGTGGTGGCACCACGGCGGCTCCTGGCGTTGGTGGCGAGGGAAGGGTATTGATCAACGTACTGGATGTGGTGGTGCCTATCGGAATGGTTGTTTGATTGATGGACTCCACTTTCTTGGAGGATACATCTCCTGGCCGTGTAGATGCCTCCACTGACATGGCTGTGGCTGTTCCAAGCACCGATTCAAGGGTGCTACTATTATAAGATGCTTCCGAACTGATTTCCAACTCGCTTCTGGGCGTTGTTGTTACAATCACAAATTCCACGGCCGAAGGCCAATCTTCTTCGGTGGTGGTACTGACGGTGGTGGTCTCCGTCTTGAGTCCTTTGCTCTTTAATTTCTTCTCCTTTATGTAATTACTTTTTCCATAAAGCGGCTTTTTGTAAGCGATTTTCGAGGCCTCCAAGTGGATGGCCAACAAAAGCACAAGGAGCAACAAGGAGTTCCGGAAGACGGCTAGAAATATGGAGAATAAATTAAATATTTTATAAGTTAATACTTAATATTATATCTTTATGATCTTACCCATTTTGTTCTCTCAGACACACTGATTACTTTTGCTGGCTGAACCCACGGTTTTATAAACAATTTTCCACTTGCCTTGCACTTTTTCAAGTTCTTTCTATAATTTCTTTGTTCTTGATTTTTTGTTGGTACTTTTTCAAGCTCGTTATGTTTTTAATTTCTTTTCTTTTTCTTTGGCGACCCTCAATGAAGTTCAAGTTGTAAGAACCGACTTAAAACAGGTCAAGGTAAACCCTGATTAAGCAGAAATCCTTCAACAAGACTGCAAATTCATTCATTTAGCATGAAATTAAGAAAGTTTTTTATTCTTCTATGCAGACTGCTCCCAAAATTTATTTAGAATTGTTATATGAGAAAATACAGTGACTTTTCTTGAGAGTTTTTATAAGAAAACACTTTTTTACATTTGTACAAACATTTATTCATAATTATAACTCGTATATTTATGTAAAAACTAAACACTTTTTGTAAAAGAGAGTTGACTGAGTATTATGGCTTTTTTTATAATATAAATAAGCAATAATAATTTATTGTTATAAAATATTTTTAAATGTTCTTTGAAAATCATATATTTTTTAAGTTTCACTAAAATTTTAATAACTATTGGTCCCCTTAACTAAGTGCTAATCCTCCTCCCTTGAGTTCTCGATTATGACTTGCATCAGCTTATTCCTCAGCTTCTTTCGCTGACTGAGACTCTGTATAGATTCCATTTCGGCCTTAATAACTTCCCCAAAGGCCTCCACATCGGGTGAATAGTTCTGTCGGCTTGCCAGTCTCTGGATGGCATCTTTGGCAATATCCAATATGGATTCATATGGCGAACGCTCCTCCTCCGGTGATTTTGCAGCATTATTGCGCTGGTTAGGAAAGCTGAGATGGCTCACTTCATCGTCCTCGGAACTGTCTTCGGTGAATGGTGGCTCCTGCAAGGGAATTATATAATTAATGTGAATATTTTCTATCATTTCAGTCAAGCGTTCTGTGCCATTTTACTAACCGCATTATTTTCCCTGGCGCCCAGAATTGTGTCCAGTGCCACCAGGTTTTCGTCCGGCTTGAACCTCTTGCCGCTGGCAACGGCGACGCTCTGGGCTGTCGCCTCATCGCCGTCGCGCTGACGCACTACTCTGAGATGCGGCCTCAGGAAATCCATGTGCTCATACCAATAGGGAAACTGCAGCTTGGCGCTTCCCGACTCCGAGGCGATCCGCCGGTTCAGCGCCAAATAGTGACTTCGCAGGGCGCCATACTTCACCCGGATATCCTCCACCGTCAAATTCGGCACCTTGGCGCGCAGGAAGGTTAGGATCTGTGCCAAGGATTCGCTGCGCGCCCTCTTGTCCTGGTAGAAGATGTGTTTCTGGTCGTAGAGATTCGGATGCTGCTTCAGCAGCTGAAGCAAATGGCTTACATGCTCCGGCTTCCAATCGATCTTCTATCGGGCCACAAGAGAGTATTAGTTTCATTTAACTTATAGTTTAATAGCGTTATTTATTTACCTTGTTGTATGCGGACATCGTCTCAGTGTTGCCAGATAACAATTTTGCATTCCCACTTAAAAGGCTCAAGATCACAGCTATAAAACAGCTACAAAATAGCTACAAAATGCTAAACACTAGCTAAAAATGGCTAACCAGGCCAGAGTTGCCAGATACAAATTTTGCTTTCTCCTTAAAAAATCTCAAACAGTCAAGATTTCACCCTAAAAAATGCAGTTTCCCCCTATATTCAAAAAATCTGTTAATTTCAAGCATGTACCATAAAAGAAGACACAACCAACAAACTTTAGAGCTTAATTTTTCGTTAAACTTAAACATAGAAATGGTACTACATATTATTTATTATTCAAAATATTTAATTTAGGTTTGATTTTATAAAAATATCTGCTAAGATGACGGTGCTATAGCCGATTTTTCCAGATACCAGGTATTTGGCCTGGAAAAAAATAGAAACGCATTACATTTTTGTCCAAAAAGTCAAAAGTTGATTTGTATATTACTATAACTATTTTGAATGCTTAATTATTCTTAAATTTGCTTTGGTGAACAGCTCTGGGCGTATATATCCATTACGTATATTGAGATATTTCTTCTTTTCTTGTAAATGCTTGAAATGAACAGATTTTTTGAATTTGCGGGTAAACTGGATTTTTTAGGAGGAAACCTCGACTGCTAGGCATTTTTTAAAGGGGAAAGCAAAATTTTTATCTGGCAACACTGGTTCTTTCTAATTGTTGGAATTTGCCGCAAAACAAGTACAAATTGTTTGATTGCCTGATAAAAATCCAGTGCCCCATGCCGATAAGCGCCGGCCAAGAACCCCATAAATCCACTGATAAGATCCAGATAAGCAGCTCCTCCCAAAATCGATTCAAACCGACGCTGGAATCATTCCCACTCCAGGCGGCAAGCGAAGAACTGGTGCTCTCCACGAATAACAACAAGAATTTAGCCAACAAAATGCCCGAATACGTGCCGGTGAAAGGATTCAGTGAGATGGAGAATCTCCTGAAGCTGCACGATAAGAAGAAGGAGCCCATCTACATCTACTTTTATGGCGAGAAGGACAAGCAGGGACGCAGTTGGTGCATTGACTGCGTGGAGGGTAGGTGATGAATTCCCGCAATGTTTTTGTGGGCAGGCACAGGTCGCTTGTTAGGTACTTTGCAAAAATTATATTTATAATTATAATCTCTGAACCTTCATCCCCTATTAGCCGAGGAGACCATCATGACCGCCTTTCGCCAATCTGCGCCAGCGGAGTGCCTCATCCTGGTGGTGGACGTGGGCAATCGTGAGGTTTGGTTGAACAAGGAAAACAGCTTCCGCAATCCGCCATTCTCGGTGAGCGGTATTCCGGCCCTGATGCACTGGAGGGGCGTGGAGCGACTGGATAGCGATCAGCTGAAAAAGTCGACCCTGCTGGAACTATTCTTCGAAGAGACTGGTAACCAGAAGAGCGCCGCCCCATGAATTCAGCGGAGAAACTCACTCAATAAAATGTGTGGCAACTCAAGTTTTGAGTAGCAGCTCAAAGGCCTTTTTGCACTCCACTCACTTGTTAAAGGAGTGGGGATTGGGGAGGGGGAGGCTTACAACCGAGTGGAAAGAGATTGAGCGGAAAAGGAAAAGGGGGGACCGGAAGAAGAGGCAGCGGCGGCAACGCAACGCCGGCAGCAAAGTCTGCGCCGGCACAGCCATGATACAATAGGTATAAGGTGGTGTGGCCGGCAAAATGTAGTCCGTTAACTGCCATTACGGCGAGTGAAAGGGTTAAGTCTAGTAAGTGAAGCCACCATAGAGATTAAATATTAGGAGGTGCGTTACAAAAAAGTGTCCTATTTCATATTTTCATGTTTAATAATTTTGAATTAAAAATAAAACTTTTTCTTTTTGCTGTAAAAACAAGCACTCCTTGAAAATACAACAAGTAATTTTCCTTTTAAGAACTTGACAATAAATTCATTCACACAAAACCGTTAACGGACTAAAACCCGAACGCCTTGACAGCCGACGAGACCACCTTACACTCACAGTATCCATGATTGTATCATGGTCGTGTCGCTGTCGGTCGGCGTTTTCCCGTTTATTTGCACGCATGTCGTCGAACAGGACGAATCGTCATTTTTATCGCGCGGCAGCAAAAAAACGAAACGAAAGGAATAACGGTACTAACAGCGGTCTAACGGTAAACACGCGGTAACGCGTCACTTTTGCTCGCACGCAAAATAATAAATTTAAATAAAAATAAACGCCGCGTTGAATTTTTAATTAAGTATATATATTTTTTGGAAGTGTTCTAACAACAAAAACCCTAAAACAGTTAACAGAAAATAGGTAATAATTTAGTTACAAAAAACTAAAAACAAAACAAAACCAAAAATAAAACACAAGCTCGCACAGATAAGTTTAAAAGTTATTATTAAATAGATCCGGTTGCTTCGACCCCAAAATAAATTAAAATAAAAACAAATCATTTGTAAAAACAAAGTTCTTTTGAAATATAAAAAACCGGAGTGGGAAAATCCTGTTGATTATTTTAACTAAATAATTATAATAATAGTACAAATGCTTATGAAATAATTGTGCATAAAAGGTTTATGAAATAAAGAATTGGTATTAAAAACAGTCTTAAAAAAAAATGCAAACAAATTCGCAACACCTAACCCTGTTGCTTCTATTTACAATAAATTGTAATAAACCCAACCAGACTGTTGCTCATTCGGTTTATAGATTGTTTTCTTTTTTTTTTTCTTTTTATTTAACAAATATTAAATAAGAAGAGGCTTTGAATTTAGCAGAGAGATATAGAGAGGGAGAGTGAGAGTCGGAAAGAGATCGAAATATGGCGCGATCCACTTGGCGGAATGGTGTTAATAAATAAGCGAAGAGATGACAACAAAATGATTTGAACGAGTCGCAGCGAATGGACAAATAAAAAAAGTGAAGCACAAATAAATTAAATTAAATTGACAGCCGGCGATCGGAAGGGAGAATAAAGAACGAGATGGAGAAATATATTGATATATAGCGAAGGTTGTCAAGATGTTAATATTATCCAAGAAATACCAAATTATAAGCTATTATTTATATTCAATGTTGCTGTTGCTTATTTTTGTATGTTTTATGAGGTGTCTAAATTTAATTGTCCGCATCTTTTTGTAATTTTCATGATTTAATTATATAGAATCTATGATTTATTAGAAATTGTTTAATTGTGAACCTTTGCTTAATTTTTATTAATTTATCAAAAATAGGAAATGTTGTTGTTATCTATAATAATTTTCAAATTGTATGCCTAATTTAGTTAGTTACTTAATTAAGATAATTCTTAAAAGCTAGGCCTTTCTTGTTTTATTTTATTTCTCATTTTGTGGCAGTTACAAGTTTTGAATTCTTGTTTTTTTTGTCTCAGCCTGAAAATATGTGGTAAATAATTTATTTTTGTAAAAGATATTTAAATTCAATTACAAAGCTACAATTTGAAAATAAATTAAACTTAATTTAGTTAAAGATGCGACGGCGTTTAGGTTCTAAATCAGGAGAAAATTAAACTATCATCACTAAAATTACTAAATTTATAAACTTTTTAAAGATGGCCACCCATGCTCCCCGGAAATACATTTTCACATCGTTTTTATGGCTTTTTTTGTGACCCTGGCATATTTATTGTGGCGAAAAGTCAAATTTAATGAGCCGTCAAAAAGCATTGGAAATTTATAATAAACGAAATCAAATTCGAAATGTTGTGCCTTATTTTTGTGTCAGTTTTGCGTTGTTTTGTCAATTAAAAACCAAAAATTCTTAATGAGGCACGTAACAAGCTAGGCAGCTGGCCTCCTTCCTAGTAGTCCCCGTCTATAAGTTCCCCATATTTCTCGCACTCTAACGCCGAATTCAGCGAAATGTCATTAAAGAAGCTCGTAAAAATCCGAGTCCCAAAATTGCAAATAAATTAAACATACGCAAAATATATATATAGAGGATTATATGTTGATTCCGTGTGGATCGGTGGATTAGGATCAGCTGCTGCCTCTTAAGTATTTCGGTTCTAAATCTTTTAACGCGTCGTCAATACGCAATAATTTGTATTTATTTTCCTTTCGGCTTTCTGTGTGCACCTGAAAGATATTCCAATTTATGGTGTCATTGAAAATTTATAATTTATTTATATTTCCCGCTGCGAGAGATGCCAAAGAGCTGTGATCTTTGTGGCTCTAGATCTGAATCTGAATCTGAATCGGAATCTGTATGTGTTGCTCTCGTCGTCGCCGCATTCTATATTTCATTTATTATTCCTTTTTATATTTAATTGACGCATTTAGTCCATAAGAGCAAAAACAACAAAAACAAACGTGTAGCGCATATATCATCGATATGTGGGAATTATATCTATAATGATATAGCTGATACATGTGGCTGTGTGCAAATATTTTATATCTGCTGCGCAGAGCTTTGCATATATGTGTGTATATTTCTGCATACATTTGTATCGAATTTTATACGCGAATCGAAATCAAAAATAACAAAAAAAAAAAAAAGTCAAATAAATAAAATGAAATATACGCGAAAATCCAATCAAATGTCACACTCGGTTGAATCTGAAGAGGATGGAGTGTTTTTTGTTTTGGGAAAAGAGAGATAAATGGAACAAATATATAGAACAAAAAAAGGTTGTATAAATTCAGAAATCAGGAAGCACAGTTCGGCAATTTGCAGGGAATTAACAAAAAGTAAATGTTTTCCCAAATAATGGAGTATTTATTTCAAAGGGAAAAAGATTCTCATAAATTTAGGGACACCTGTTTGCAATATTAGCTTTAGGATGAATGCACTATGTCGCATAAGAGCGCGCACTCGAAATGTTAAGTCAAACAGTAAAAGTCAATCGGAAATATGATTTTGTAATGAAATATGAATTTGTAATTGCTGTTTAGAAGCTAAATCAGTTATTTTAAGAGGCCCACGTGTCGATGAGGATCAGACCTCTCTCCATTGGCTCACAAAATATACATATTCTTTTGAAATATAAGGCCAATATTAATATTTATAGCATTAAAATTTGTTGACACCTATATATTTTCAATATTTCAAGAGAACATTTTTTCGAAAATATATACTTATATTTTTATCGAACACATGTGTACACGTATATATATATAAAATAAAAAGAATGTGTGCGCAAATGAAAGAAAACTGATTTATTTAAAATCTTATTAGAATGTGGCATAATTTTAATAAATGAGGTTAAGATGTTAGATGTTTTTTTTATTAATCATTGTCGATGCTCAAATATTCTTTTTCATTTATAATTCCAGGCATTTAAAATAAAATGTATTTTAGAAGTATAAATTTGGAAATAGGAACCTTAAATGAACCTTGAAAATATAAAAATAATACTTAAGTATGTTGGCTTACATTTGATATAAAAGGAAATATGTCAGGTTATGTTATAAGAAAGCCAAAAATTCTTTTTAAATATATTCCTGTATTTGCCGAATTATTGTTATTGATTCGAACTCTAATCTTTATAGAGATCCCTGAGAATTATTCTGATTTAATGTTGATAAAAAAACCACAGAGGAAACTGACCTTCCCATTGGAATTTCGAGCGTAAAAACGTAAATTTCTTTGCATATAAAAAACATAAAAATATGGGAAGCTCTTATCAGCCCAAATGCCCCGCCCCTTTTGGCAGCACTTGCTCCCAATTTGGTAATGAGCCATGTGGTCAGCCCCCCGGCATTAACTGACCGATTTCCAAAAACGATTGCGATAAATTAACGTGTAGCTACCACAAAAAAAAAAGAAAAGAGAAAAAAATAAATAGGAAAAACAAGGGGTGAAGCCAGGGGGGAGGCAGGAGGTGTTCTTATCAAAATGTGCAGAAGTTCCACTGATAGAGCGTTGGGGCAAACAAAAACCAAAAACGAAAACCGAACGAGGCGAAAGTCAAACAAACAACAGAAATAACAATTTTTTTTTGCCGGCAACGTTGCTAATGACGACACTAAAGGGGGTGGCGGCGGGTGGAAAATTCAGATGAGAGGGGGGGTGTGTCAGAGAGGGGGTGTCAACTACCGCGCGCTATTTGAAAAT
>JAEIIF010027004.1:0-14734 GCA_018874455.1 Drosophila trapezifrons
TTTTGTGTCCATTTTCGTTGTATGAAATGGGTAGTCTATATGTTGTATGGTTAGTGGTTTGGGGCAGCCGTAGCAGTAAATTGCATAAAAATTAACAGTTCAATGGTTGCCCGGGCAATTATTTCCTTGCCTTGCACTTGGCTGCTCTCTTTCGTCCTTCTCCATCTCATTTTCGTTTCCGTCCACTCTTCTGGCTCATTAGTGGAGAGAAGCGGACCAGCGTAGAGTGGTCTTGCACTGGGAAAAAAATAGATTAACAAATACATGTTGATGTTTCAGAGAAAGACAAAAAACTTACATACTAGAAGTTCTAACATTTCTAGTAGCTTTATAAAACCTTTAAGCTGATGAAAACTTTGTGAAAATTATATTTTTAATCACATCTTGATTTCTATTTAATTAAATTTAATTTAAGCCTAAAAAGCAATTTGTTCCTGGTGTAATCTAGAACATTCTTGCTTTCTGCCTCATTCACCTTTGCCCTGTGCTTATTTGGATTAATCAGAGATAATGTCCCGGCTTGACATCAGTCAAAAGCCAACTGCATTAGCCGCTGACAGGGCACTTATGAACCAGCCGCTATGGTTATGGCCAAAACTGAAGGAAATTTCCTGCCCCCGACTCTCACCTTTTGATCCGAAATGTCATTTCCTCATCAAACTGTCGCTTCCTCGTGTCCGAATTCATCTGTTGACACAAATTTCGTTACATTTTTATTATTTTACCATTAACCTTTTTATTGCTCACGCATTTCGGTTAACATTTCCGTATAAATGGAGGAGGAACTTTGATGTTATTGAATGTTGTGTGCTGGCTGCGATGCAATATTGAATATTTAATTCCCGCCCCAACGAATGAATGTCCAAGGGCGCATAACAATTTCTTGACATGTGCGGCGCGCTGAGTTCCCCGATGTGGCGACAGTTTTTCCTTTTTTTTTTTTCCTCGTTGCCGACGAAGGAAACAAAAAGGCCGGGAGAACAAAAAGATGAAAACAGAAGGAAAAAAATATAAAAAAATAAGAAAAACCAATTGACTTTCATTTTGTCGGCCATTTTCACACACACACACTCGCCCCTTGATGTACATGTGAACGCTTCCTGTTGCTGAACGCAATCATCTGATTGCAGTTTCGATGTGAAATAATTGGATTTGAAATAAAAATGTTCCCCGTTCTGTTGGGATTGGGGGCATCCTCCTGACCATTTGACTTCTCCCCCGGGATTGGGTGTATGTAAGGGTGGATGATGGGTATTTGTATTGGCATAATTTGACTCCGTGGCTCCATTCACATTTGCGTCAAGCTTAACTGTCGCATGTGCCACTAATTTAACGTTTATTTTTATTGTCCTGTCCGCCTGGTTGGGTCTTCATTTTCAATATGTCTTGACATCGTTAATCTTTAATGTTTTGTAGAGGGTACAATTCCGAGGCGTGCCAGTGTTCCGTCAGGGCATGCGTCTCGGTGCCGCATTCCGTGAGGTCGAACCTAAAAACAATTGTACTAAAATAATAAAGCAGAAACCATTTTAGTAAAATAATAAATATAATTTAATAGCTAAAAGAACTCTAATAATATTTTTTCAATTATTTTGCAATTTAAATTATTAACTCAAGTGAAGGCACCTAGCGCGGTGCAGCATTCCGTGAGGTTGAGCTTAGTAGTAGGAAAGGGTAACAATTAAATGTAAAAACAAATCTACTAAAATAATAAAGCAGAAACCCTTTCAGTAAAATAATAAATACAATTTAATAGCTAAAAGAACTGCAATAATATTTGTTCAATTATTTAGCAATTAAGATTACTGTTTCAAGTGTAAGAACCTAGCACGGTGCAGCATTCCGTGATGCTGAGCTTAGTAATATTCCATGTAAGAGTCCTACGGCCTGCCAATGAGCTATTAAATTAAATTTAAAAATAAATGTACTAAAATAATAAAGCAGAGAAATCATAGATAAACTTTAACAAGTGAAAACCGACTGTAATAAATCTTCTTTATAATATTTATCAATTTAATTGATAAATGACGGTTTCAAGTATCCTCCGAGCTGTGCAACCAATTGTTTTCCCACATGGGGTCGCTTAAAATGGCAGAAATTAAAACAATATTATTTACCCGACTTCTTTCTCTGGCCATTTCTCCAAAAAATTCTTTGTTTCACTTTGCTTTTATTTAAAATTCTCTTTCATTGCCCAATACAATACGCAATATTTTTCCATTCGTCCATATATTGGAATATACGTTAAGTTAATCCCTCAGCCGAATGAAAACGCCAGAGTTTTTCTTTCAAATTAAATTTCTCAATTTTATTATTTTCACATTTCTTCGGTTTCTTGTTGTGTTTGCATTAAAATTGTGTGTTTTCGAGAAGATTTCATAAAATGTTTGCCATGTTGTCTTTACACTTTTAATTGCTATCCATAATTGCTATATCAATAGCACACGTCTCTTAACTCTAACGTTATTTTTCATCTTCATACATATATATATATATACTGTAGTTATCAACCCTTTACGCTACGATTTGGCAGCACTAAATCTAACATTAATATGTCCAGCAATTATTTCAATTCGAACAGCTACCACACACAAATATTGTTTATTTGTTTGCTTGTTTGCCGGTTTGTCTCCGCTTTTTACCTCTACTTTCACATCCGGTTTTAAGTTGTCTATTTACAAATACACACGAAAAATTATGCTGCAACTATTGTTTATTTTTACTTATTGGATTTTTTGCCTATTTGCATCTGGTTTTGAGAGCTTCCAAATGGCCGCCCGCCTGTTGTTTAATTAAAATGCTGCGCGTCATTTTGGCTTAACTAAATATTTGCTGTGATTTTGTAAATAGAAGTATTTGTTTAATAATTATTTGCTCGGCTTTATGCGGCTGTCGTTTTTGTCATTACTTTGTTTCTGTATACATATATATATATATATATAGATCTGTAAACGTATATATATCGATTTGAATGGCTAACGCTACAAACTGTACGTCAAATATTTGGCAATTAGTTTTTGTTGCTGTTATTGTGGGTTTTTTATCGCATTTTACTTTGATTCTCGACAAATTAAATGCAAATATTAACATTACTCGAATTTTATTTTACGTTTTATTCTTTTCTTTTGTTTTCTGTTTCCTTTTTGTTGTAAATTTTAAATACATATTCTATGGAAATTGTACATGCAATATTCAGAATTGAAATGTTAGTTCAAGTAAACTCCGCTACAAGTAAATGTTAATAACTATAATTTACAGTTTGACGTTTCAATGTACAGAGCAATTAAGTTTAATTATTGTTTGCTATCCATACGGCCGAGATGTTTATTTCGATTTCTGTTTGCTTTTTCCCCCTTCGAGTCTGCCCAATTATGAGCGTTATTTACGGACCCAGCAACCGCCAACTGCCAACTGCCAACTGCCAACGGGGCAATGGCCAACGGCCAATGGCCAACAAACAAAAGGCAACTTATTTTCACATAATTTTCTAAATCGCCCCCATTTACGGCACCGAAATGTCGTCCAAAAGCCATTTAGCAGGCAAATAATTACGTCCTGGCCCGGACCAACTTTATTAACTGCGCAGGGAGACAAAAGTCCAGGGTCTGGATCCCATCACATACCGAGATTGTGCGGAATGCGAGCTCCGAAAGTGTCAAATATCGAATTAACTCATTTGAGTTGGTTCTTGGCTTCTCCTCTCCTTGTCCTCCCAACCCTCTGGATCCTTGAAAAATATCCTAAATCTTGGCCAGCTGGCCAGTGTCAGGAGCAAAGGAAACCTTCATTAAATTTGACAATGCCCGAGGACCAAGCCGGACCGGACTCCTCCGGGTCGCTCTAGGGTTTCTTTTGTAGGCGAATTTTGTGCTGTGCTGGCAAGCCGAAAATAAAAAGGTTGCCCACCACCGAAACTCTCAAAAAATGCCACCCCCTGGCTCGCCACAGTTCGACACTTGCCCACTTGGAAGTTCCTTAATTAAGATTTTGTGCGTCCTGACGCCACTCGACTGGAGATGGAGCTGGGGACGGAGCCGGAGACTCCCCCATCTAATCCCACCCAATCGGGCGTAGGTTGTTGGTCAGCATTACTTTAATTGTTGTTCGGAGCGCTTTGTCGGGCATTTCGCTTTTGTGGCCGAAAATAAATCCTTCTGAATTGCTAAGCGTACTCCGCTTGAACGCCTTCCCGCCGCCCCCAGCTCTTCCATAAAAACTTGTGTCTATCTACACTTGAGGGAAAGTCCTGACTAGTTTCTGGTAAAGCACAAGTGCTGGGGTGTTACAAGGAACTAATTGGAAGTTTGAAGTTAAATTCTATGTGTCAAAGCTGTCCTTGTTGTAAAATCCTGGCCCAGAAAAAGTAACCACAGAAATTACACTTTTCTATTCATTCAATTTTGAATTTGTCACAGTTTCAGTTCAGTTTTTAAGAGGAATCTTGGTTATTTTCAACCTATAATTATGCCCAGAGTTCAGGGCGTATTTCTCTGAGTGCTTTCTATCCAAAAAATGTAGCTTTCTCTGTTTCACTTTCTCCGACTGCTTCCTGTTGCTGTCGCCGCTTGTGTGCACGCGCCTTCTTCTTGTATTCCAATTACAAAGCCACAAAAAGTTGAAAAAGCTGTGCAATGACTGTGGTCCGTCCTTCAGGGGGATTCCCCCTGCGCACCATCTTCCAGCTCAGCTGAGTTCGCTTCGGTTTAGTTTTGTTCAGCGGTTGGGGTCGCCAAGATTGTTGCACAAGTTTTTATCGTGTCTTAATGTAATTGTTGTGTTCTCGGTTCGTAGTACGACGACGCTCCCTTGGCCGTTTCCCACCCTTACAGCCCGCCGCGTGTCCTGTAATTTGATTTGCTGCCACATTATTTTGATGTCCGTTAGATACGTGAACGCGAGGCCCCAAATAGTTTTACAACATTTCACTTTTGGCGTGGCGGATTAGATGTCTGGCCATTTGGCCGGATTTACACCATATGCTGTGCTGGTCAATTTGTAAAATGAGGTTAAGTGCGGGCTGATTTCCACCCTCGCACATCTTCCACCCTTGCTGGGGGTGAGGAATGCTAGATGCCAGAGCCCAGATAGCCAAACACTTGGCCGACCCACCCAAGAAGGGTGAACAGGGAGGCGAAACTTTAATTAGATTGCAATTTAAACTCGGGAATCTGAAGCAGCTGGCAAAGTAGGTTAAGTTCTAGTCAAGCATCGAACATCGGACAACAGGAGCAGGGCTTAAGGGATATTAAAAGCCAGCGGCAAAGGCTTGAAAGGTGGGAACTTTGGAGTGCTGCACAGTACAAAAAAGAAAGGTTTCTCTTTTAATTTCTTAATGAAAAAATACAGGGATCTACAAAGCCTTTCTAATCCGATATGTCACAAACAATGTCCAATTTGTTTGACTTCACTCTCTACCCACTCATCCGCCTTACTCAGCATCTGCCGCCACAACATGTGATTACTGAATTGGGGGCCTGTCATAAACTAAATTGTTATTTAATACTTGATCGATATTTCATTTTTATATGCATGACTATCAAAACACTTAATCTTGGCCAACGGACAGGCACTTATATAAAGTTAACTGGCGGCCCGCACACGGCGCTGTTGGCCAGTAAACTGACCCAAATACGACCGCAAGATGGACATCGACTCGACGCCGCTCTTGGTCGGCTCGAATGGCTCGTAAAAAGTTTGCTGGCGTTGGCTATTTGGCCGCTTGTCTGCTGCTCGTCGCCTTTTGCTGGGGCTACCACGCGGCGTATACGTAACAGAAATTTATGACAAATTGTTGCTGCTAACCGAATCGCTAAGAGGTCGGCAACGTGTGGGCGGCGGCTTCTGAGGCATCATAAATCAGGCTGAAATAATATATGTTCTCCTGCCGGCATATATATGTACATATATATATCTGGTTCCCAGTTTCCTGTTCTCTGGAGAGTTTTGAAAAGTTGCATCGGAATAAATGTGTCTAACCTGCTTATAAATGGCTTAGAATATTTATGGGGCTTATTCAACCTGAAATTTTGAAGGCCTTTTCAAGTGGTTTAACCTTTTCTGAGTTTTTGAATGCTTCTTAGCCTTCTCTAATCTTTATTTCTTGTTGGGAGTTAAAGGAAAAAGGAGATATCCTCCTAATTAGTTGGCTTTTAGACTCATTTGGCAGTTGACGGTCGTCGGGTGAACCCTACTCCTTGGCTTACTCTACTCCTCTACTGGAAGGGCGCATATTGTCGCTGGCCGAAGACGGTTTGTCACCAAAGGCCCAGCCTCCGCGAACTGGGAGCCATCAGCCTGCTGCTCACCGATTTGATCGTCGAAGAGGACCCAGCCTCTGCTGTCGTGCCCCCCAGGTCGGTGGCAGCCACACGATCTGCCCTGCAGCCGGATCCTGATCCAGAACTCCTGCCGCCCAACAACTCCATGGGCAGGCTGGGCAGGGTGGCGGGCGGACTGCTGGGCGCCATCTCTATGTAGTAGCTGTCATCTCTGCTGGGCGAGTGCAGGCTGCTGCGACTGCTGCTGCTGCCCGAGGTGGAGGACCCGGCGGAGGAGCACTTGTCCGCCAGCGAGGCGCTGTAGAATTGCTGGCAGCGTTGCTGCTGCTGTTGCTGCAACTCCCGGGCCTGCAGATTGTGCAGCGGCGAGCTGTACGGCGCCTCTCGCCGGGTGCTGTGATGCCACTTGTGCAGGCGAGCGGGATCGCCTGCCGCGGAGTTCAACGATCCCTGGTAGTGCAGGAAGCTGTGAGCATCGTCGGGGTCGCCGAGATGCCTCTGATGGTGCGGTCGCAGGTGGCCGGAGCGACTGCCTCGCTGCCAGGGCAACTCGCAGCGATAGACATGCGCCAGGCCCGCCATCAGGACGATGAACAGGATGCAGGCCACCAGCAGCATTACGCCCGGATGGTTGCCCGTCAGATTGTGCTGGCTCTCCTCCCGCTGATCCATCAGGTGTTCCGGCTTCGACTCGCTCTTCAGCTCCACATACGCCTTGAGCTGGGCAAAGGTGCTGAGCTCCTCCGGGGAGGCTTCTCGGGGCGTGTTCACACTGCTGTGCTGGTGCTGGGGTCTCGCCAATGTCGCGGACGTACTATGCTCCACGGTCGCCACCGGCTTGGCCGCATGCTTGGTGCTGTAGGTCATCTTCTTGATGCTCAGCGATGCTGGCTTCTTTTTGTGGCTTTTGGCTGGCGCCTTTGTGTCGCCGTTTATTGTATCCGCCAGTCGCTTATCAGCCGCTGACTGGCGCTTTCCCGGCTCCGTCTGCTGGCTAGCGTCCAAGACGGAAGTATCCGCATCCGTATCCGCATTCGCATCGGCATCCGCCACGGTGGCCGTGCCCGGGAGCAGTAAATGCTCGGCATCCACCAGCAGGACATCGCCCTTGTGCATCAGCAGCGGTGTGCCAATTAGATGGCGATCCTTAACGTGCAGCTGCAGCTGGGGATGCTTGTGTGTCGGTGTTGCTGCTGCTGCTGCTGCTACTGCTGCTACTTGGCCGGATGTGTCGCTTGTTGGGTATTTTAATAAAGTCCCCTGTGCCTTATCGGCTGGCATTTTGTCAGATTTTTTGCTGGCCAAAATTGTTTGTGGCACTTCAATTGCTGTTGTTGCTGCGGGTTCAGCTACTGCTGCTGCTACTGCTGCTGCTGCTGTTGTTTTTGTGGCACCACTAATGCTCGCTGGCTTGCTGGAATTTATTTCTGTTGTTGCCGCTGCCTCGGTGGCTGTTGCTGCTGGCATTGCCCAACTGGGAGCTGCTGTTGCTGCCTCTGTCTGGACCGAAGTTGGCAGGCTCTCGGCTGCTCCGGGTCTGGTTGTTGTTGCCTGGGCTGGCATGCCAGGCATTTGTTGTTGTTGCCGCCGCTGCTCTAACGAAGTTGTTTCTGTTGGCCGCAAAGTTTTTGTGGTTAACGGGGAAACGCTGTTGCCAGCTGATTGCATTGCAGTTGGGGCTGGCGATGGTGTTGCTGTTGGAGCTGACGATGTTGCTCTTGGGGCTGCTGATGTTGTTACTGTTGCAGGTGTTGCTGTTGCTGATGTTGCTGTTACTGTTGTTGCTGCTGTTGCTGATGTTGCTGATGTTGCTGTTGCTGCTTTTGCTGATGTTGCTGCTGTTGCTGTTGCTGCTGTTTCTGTTGCTGCTATTGCTGCTGTCGCTGATGTCGCTGCTGTTGCTGCTGTCGCTGATGTTGCTGCTTCTGCTGCTTCTGCTGACTCTGCTCCTTTTGACTTTTTCACTTTTGGCAAAGTTCGCTGAGTTGTTGTCGTTGTCGCCGCTGGTGCTTCTGTTGCTCTGGAAATGCTACAACTAGGCGGCCTTGTGTCATTTTCCGGCTTCCCTTCACCACACTTGGAGCCGCTAAAGTTATCATAAAAGTCATGGAACTGCAGATACTCCGCCTTCAGGTCCCTCTGTCCATTGTCTCGCCTCGACTGACCCACATCCACTGTCCTGCAGGGACTAGCCCACTCGGCTATGGCCAGCAAGTCGCTGCACTTGATGGGATTGTCCTCCAGCAGCAGATCCCTCAGCTGGGGCAGAGTATGAACTATCGACTGACTGACACTCTCCACGCCCGAGGATTGCAGATTCAGGGTGAGCAGCCTGGGCAGAGATAAGGCGGGCAGGAAGATCAAACGGTTGCCGGAAAGGTCCAAAGTCTGGAGATTCACCAGACCCACAAAGGCCTGAGGGGGCAGCTCCATTATCTGGTTGTGCTGCAGGAACAGGTGCTCCAGCGACGGCGGCAGGCTGCTGGGCACGCGCATCAGCAGGTTGTGATCCAGGAAGAGGGAGGCGAGCAGCTCCAGTCGGCCCAGGGCGTCGTCCTCCACTTGGGCGATGCGGGAGTGCGAGAGATCCAGGTACTGCAGCAGCGGATAGCTGTCCATGTCACCGCAGTTGATGGCCTGCAAATGGGAAGTGGATAAAATAATATTTTATAAATATTTCTTTATGTTTTAAATACCTAAAAATACTTTTAACAAAAGAAGAAAACTCTAAATTTCATAATTAAATTCACAAATTGGCAACGAAAACTTTTAAATCCCTGTCTAGCCACTCGGACTTTGTAAGGACTCCCAAAGTTATTGTTCTGGGGCGAAAGTCTGGGGAAATTTGATTAGTGGCTGACAAAGAGGGAAAGTGCGAGTTGCATGCCCGGTCGACATTGTTTAAAAATTAACTTAAATCTGCCATTATAATTACTTCAAAGGACTCGCAGTCAGTGCCTGCCACGGCCTGCAATGCCCGGGAGCAATGCTCGTCTAGCGCCAAAGTAAACATAGACGCGACTCGTTAAATGCGACGAGTGCCTGGTTTGGGCCAGGCAACCAGGCAACCAACCAGGAAGCCATCGGCCCAGACAGCCTGCCGTCGTCTCTGTCCTGCGGCACCGAAGAAAAGTAATGAGAGTGTGGTGGCCCAGCCGGGGGAGGAGCGCCCCCTAAACGCCATAATTTGCCATGAAAAGGCTGCGTGTTGACTGCCGATAAAGGCGGTAGCAATGGCAAAAGGCAGTTGGCCCGGCTCGGCTCGGCCTGGCTCGGCTCGGCTTGGCCCGGCGAACAAATTAAAATGGCTTGGCCTGGCAACAAAGGCGCCCGGGAGCAGTGACGAGCCACTCCAGGAGCGGCGGAAGCGTCTCCACAGATAGTTGGCTATTACACTTGAAAAATTTGGCATAATTAAAGCAAATTAGATACTAGAACCTTTAGATTTTCATACAATTCAATGATGGTTTTTAGGGAAAGAAAGGTTTTTATTTTAATATTTGTTATAATGAATTAGGCTTTAGTATTAAGGGTTTAATATGGTCAAAATGTTATCCCATTTCTATAAATTAAGAGGCTTTTATTATCAGTATCTATCATGATCTTTAGTGATCTTTAGATATGCTTTTCCTGACAGAACTAACTCTTATTTCCTTAACTGATAATTAATAATTTATGCCCTGAAATCTCTTCTCTTTTTTTACGAAAGCACAAATTAAATTGATTTATTTTTTAAGTGTACTTCTAATTCCGGCTGCTGTCTCAGCTGCACGTTGGCTGTTGGCTTAAACGTGATTATGCTTATGCCAATTATCCTTATTTTATTAATGCCCAGGACCGGGCTGAAGCTCTGGCTCCATCTTTAGCTCTTGCTACTGCTCCTGTTCCCGCTCCTGCGCCCGGCTCCCGCTCCTTTGTCTCGGGCCCTAAACAGCTTACGAGGCGGCATTTTTGCACCTTTTATGGCTTCCGCCATAATCGACTGAACGACAAAGGCAGCCAAGGCAGCGGCAATTTATGCGCCGCATTTGTTTGTCTACACTTGAAGCCGTTTAAGGATAATGCCAGGATACCTGAGCGGACCTGGGGGCGCTTTATGCTCATAATGCAATCGGGATTGTCTATTTTTGTGCCCTTATAAATCTGTTTGCTCTGCCGCTTTCGGTGTAAGTGTTGGCAATTCGAGGAGCCACGCTAATCTGCAGCTCGTGTTGCTGCTTATGTCAATCAGGCTCACGGGTCCGGCCTCCTTTCATTGCTATATTTTTCCGGTTTTCCGTCCGGTTTCTACCATCTAGCTCTTCTTTTCCTATTAAGACTCGAGTGGCGAGCGCCCGTTCTATTATTTTTCCTTTTGTTTTCCACTCGCATTTGCTGAAAAGTGAGAAGTGCACTCAGCTATTCCATTGTGTGGCCACATTGTGTCTTAATTACGTTCTTAACTGGACTTGAGTGGCGTGTCCTCTTGGGCGGACTAACAGCTTAACAATGCCTGCAACTGCCACTCCAGGGAATACTTTCCCAGCGGCTAAGACTCTGAATTGGATTATTTGCCGGGGATTATTAGCAATAATATCTTATTTCTTTTAGTTTTCGTTAAATGTTTGAAACTTTAATTAGAGCAAAGCCTGTACCTTCTAAAAACAAAGAAAAAACCATGAGCTTAATCAGCATCATTAAGATAAGCTTCAAAGTTAATAGACCTTCGTTAAGAGCAAGAAGGCATGTGATTCAAAGGTTAAAGTCCTCTAAAATCTCCATTTCTCTATCCTTTTTCAGTTTCTTAATTTCCTCTTGGTTGTCTTTGAGGTACCTTGAATATTTATAGCCATAAACTTAGTCCTGGATTATTCAATTACTCCTTTTGCTTTAGCAAAAGCCTGCATATGATTAAAGGCAGCTGCCTAATTACCAAGGCTTCCATTTATAACCCGTTTTGTCAATATTTTCCAGCTCGTATTAATATTCATTGAACTTTTCCGGATTTGTGAAAACTTTTTGGCCTTGAACCCACGCACGAAGATTAATATTCATCCCCTTAGCTTGGCTAGCGAAATCGAATGTCGAAAGAATCAATAATATAAATTTCCTCTTCTTATGTAATAGCTCCCAATGCTAAAATTAACAGCACATAAAATTTTCCAGCCTCCTGCGAAGGCGGAAGCGGAAGAGGGAGAGAGCGCTCCGGACAAAATGGCGGAGGGGGCGCAAATTTAAAAATAACAAGTGTAAATCATACGCGTGGTGAGATTGCCTTGCGGTTGCTCCGTTGGCTTGTAGCCTGGTGGTTCCGGGTGGTTCCGGGCGGGGGGAAGTGGTGGAAAACTGGAGGGAAAAACTCAGGGGGAGGCAAAGGAAAACGCACTCAAGCACGCAGCGAGGCAGAGGCCACATAACAGATGCTAATTAATGGCGGCTGCGGCAAAGGGAGCTGCCATAATGGAGCCGAGGCTGGAACTAAAGCTGTAGCTGGAGAGCCTGCAAATGCAGGATCCGAAGCCAAGGACAAAGATGGCAAGTGTCTGGCGGGAATGTGCCGTTAATTGCCGGCAAAAGCGTCGAATTGCGGTTCATTGGCTTTTACAGACTCCGAGAGTCGGTAATTTATCGATCACAGCATGGAATAATTTTAGACTTGCTGCCTTGCACACATTTTACACCTATCTAAGCTTGAAAATTACATATATTTAAAGTCAATTTATGCAGAAATGAGATTAAAATAATTAAAATAAAAGTTAGTGAAAGAAATTGCCTAAAAAATAGATTTTTAAACTCACCTTGAGCCAGTTGTCGGAAAGCTTCAGGGTCCTCACTGACTGAGCCAGAGCTGCTGGCACCTGGCACAAGCCTGTGCCGCTGGCATCCAGCTCCTTGAGGCTCCAGGAGGCAACGAACTCCTGCATAGCCACTCCCACTTCCGGATTGTAGGCGATCGAGAGGCTGACCAGATCGGGAATCCCCTGCAGAGCTCGAATGGCGGAGCCACTCAGGCGATTGTGCGACAAGTCCAGATGCTGGAGATTCGGCAGGGCCAGGAAGGTCTCGTAGTCAATGTCCGCGATGTTGTTGTGACTGAGAATGAGTGTCTGCAACTCCAGTAGGTTGTAGAACGATTCCCGCGAGATATTCCGCAATTGATTGTGAGCCAAGTTCAGGTTCTTGAGTTGCGGCAGGCGCTGGGCGAAGAAGTTCGTGGAGAGCTGTCGGAAGTGATTGCAGGATAGATCAAGGGTCACCAGGGGCAGGGAGTCGCTGGAGTCGGCCAGACTGAGGGGTATGGCCGCCAGGGAGTTATTGCTCACATCCAGCTGCCACAGCTGCTTGAACTTGTCCAGGCTCAGGCTGCCCAGCTGGTTGTCACTGAGATCCATGGCTGTGATCGCCTGGAGGTCGCCCTGCCACTGACCACCGCTGCTGTTGAAGGCCCTCAAAGCGCGGTGGGTGAGATTCAGCTTGTTGGCCGGGGCATTGAGCTCCAAATCCCTCTTGTGGCGCTTCTGCTGGTAACGCAATTCACCCCGAAAGCTGGCCGGTTCGTTCTCATCCCGCAGCATTCGGTGGATGCTTGGGTAGCTGAGACCCACATCCTGCTGGGACAGCTGCTGCTCCTCCCACTCGGCCGCAGAGCGCGCCGATGAGATGGGCACCAGCTGGGCATTACCACCCACTAGCCTTGTTAGCAATGTCCAGGCCAGGAGTAGGGCCAGGCCTAGATCACAGTGTTGGTTCACGATTTTCACCATTTTCGCCCCACTTTCTCTCGTCGTTTTGTTTCTGTTTCTGTTTTTTTTTTGGGTTCTTGTATTTTTTGTTGTTATTGGAATAAATGGGGTTTTTCGGTGCTGTGTTCTTTTTTTTTCTGGCTTTTATTTCACTTGGAATTTATGCTCGGTACGTGCGAACGTTTAACGTTCAATTTTGAATATGGCTGCTGGCTCATTCATTTCCTCGTTCAGTCGCGTTCATCCGTTCGGTCGTTGGCTCGTCTCCTTTCCTGGGCGGCGTCACGTGCGCGCCTTTTTGGCCAAACATGTGACAAGTGTCGGCGGCAGTCAGAGGCGGATGTTGCCCGAGGGCAATGGCTGCGTTTCCGGTCGGTCGGCCATTGCTCAGGCAGCTTGTTAAAATTTCATGGCGCGCCCCGTCGTGCCCCTTCCTAAATGCCCAAATGCTGAATTTTTAATTAAATCAACTTGATCATTCTATTCCGGGTCGGTGGTCTGTTATTGTTCTCCCTTTTTTTTCAATTCTGCGTTCTGCAATTGTTTTACAATTTTAATTGCGCTCCTTTGTGTGCTGTTGTTTTCTCCCTTTTTGATTTTTTCCTGCTGTTTTCGTAGTAATGCCAAGTTTTCCTTGGCGGGGCTAATTGCTGTTGAACAAAACGCAACTCAACTCGAGCAAATGTCAATTAAAAAGCGAGCATTCCCGCCACTCCTGTTGCTGTTGCTGCTCCGTTTCGCTGTGTTTTTAGCCAACTGTTGTCGTCACATTACAATGCCAAGTGCTCCCCAGTCGTCGCTATCGCTGTCGCTGTCGTCGTCGTCGCGTGCTTAAAATCTGTAATAAAACGTGAAAAAATTGCTTGTAATTACGCTCTTGTTCGGGCGGGGTGTTGTGTGAATGCAAAATGTGTTAAAGGTAAAACTTGCTCTGGATATCTGGCTGTCCGTGCCGGTGTCCTCCCTTTGTCGCTTTTTAATTTCTACTTTGGCTTTACGACTTCAAAGGGCCGTGGCAGTTGGCTTTAGTGTTATTTTTATGTTGATTGCAGCTAATGAAATTATAATTTCAACACGATTTTCAGCAGGCTATACCGGAGGAGGGATGCTCTCCCATCCTGTCAGCCGCATGCCACTAAGTCCCGGTAATAAAGCCCCGGCTCCCGGCCTCTGGCATGTGTGTGCGTGTGTTTGCCATAAATCATTTAACTGGGTCATTTCATTTCCGGCGTAGACAAGCGACAGGAAGGCCACTCTGAGCGGCAGCCCGACTGTCAACCGACAGCCCACAGCAGCTGGCCCCAAAACGACGCAAATTTGATTTACTCATTGCCGGCCTAATGACGCTCGAATGTATGCTATGCTCCTCGTCCCTTTCTCTCCTGAGAGTATTGTCGGGGTGGGTTTTTTTTTGAGGGACTTTGGAGAACCCAATCCGTAGAAATTAATTTGTCAATGTCTACTTAAAGTCAAGCTTGGCATTTTGATAGCCCCACAGCGAAGGTATAATAAACTTGTTAGGGCAGATTGCAGTTCATTGATGGATGGCTTGATGCCTTTATGATTATATAATATCTGTTGAGATTAGTTTGGGTTGAAAGTTCTTAAGAAGTCCATAAAACAAGCTGAAGACTTTGATTTGAAAGCTAAATATTTTATTTATAATATGGTTATACTACGGTCACACTGACTTAAAAGTAAACACAGAAGGAAAAATGTCGAAATCTGCTTTTA